>JAAAKL020004179.1:0-21488 GCA_010016065.2 Carybdea cf. marsupialis auct. non (Linnaeus, 1758) | reverse complement strand
TCCCTTTACACAAACCCCCCTTTCTCAGTTTTCTCTCCCCTTTAGCTCAACACAAACCCCCCTTCCCTTTTTTCTTTTCCTGATCACTTTTCAGACCCCCCCCCCTTTCTCTATTTTCTTACCTTGATCACTTTACTGAAACCCCCCTTTTTCTGTTTTGTTATGTGACACTCTTGCAATTAACAGTCTATTGAATTCTATTGAAGACAAAACTTCGTTGTAAAAGCCAGAAATCCTATAAAAGTCACGGACGCGCAATCCACGTAATTCTGGTGTCTTTTAATATCTATTGTTTAATGGGACTGTTCTGTCTTATTGATGTTTAGCATAGCCAATCCATGGGAAGTTTAGTAAGCATATTTACACAGAATTTATATTTAATCAAGATTCGACTGTGATAAAGCTCTTTTTGTTCTGTAGCTCGGCATTGTATCATATAAAAATCTTGTTTGCAAAAACCATGATTTTAATGAAATGTTTTGTTTCTCAACAGAAAAAGATATTTGCAATGAATAACGAAATAATCAGGAGTATCAGACCAACATATCAATCGTAAGTAGACTGGAGGATTTCTATTGTTTGACTAACAAATACATTGTAATGACTCCCTCGCTTGAACGTTAGGGGCGTTATTGCATGGAGACGAAGTAATCCTTTTAACTAGACAAGAGTATATTTTGTTCCATATAGTGTTGAAAAGAGCATGAGCATGGTATTACGAATCTATAGAAGATGTCCATATAGCACTTATTACCCTATGATGATCCGATCCGATCGGGAGAATCTACTATGAGGTGTTGTAACCGTTCACAGTCTATCTGGTCTACCGCGTATTTGAGGGCAAGACACCAAAATTACTTTGCGCTTGAGTTTAAACGTGAAATGAATGTACGTCATAATCACGTTGCTCAGTCATGTTTACATTTATTGCTTCCAGTACCTCCATTGATACACTCGTAATGCCATTCTTCGTTGTTTCTTTGTTGCTTACAACTATTTATATCCATTCACATGAATTATATTGCCGTCACCAATTTACCCGAATTTTAAGATGATAATGAAGAAAAAGAGATTGAGGTCCGACAGCTTGCTTCATATGATGTACACAGATAGATTGATGGAGCGGACTAAGGACTGGTTGCAGAGCTACTAAATTGCAGAAAGAATGTCGATAATGCTTGACGGAGTATAATTCAACCCTTCAGCAGGGTCTATAACTAGTTATGTATGATAATAAAGTGGTTTAGACTCGCCTTGCATCTCTTGATACAGTGAGTCGAGAACGTATGCGGCGACTTACGAGGGGAGATGAGAGAAAAGTGACGACCTTGTTATGTGCCATATAGAAATTGCATTCATGCGTCGTTACTGAAGTTGTTTATTGGTACATTATGATGCTTAGCTGCAAGCTATGACGATGGCTAATATCATTTATCCCTTACCAAGTTCTGTTATCTTAACACAGTCAAACCTTGTTCTTCGCTTTCCAATGATCAGGCATTGTAAGGGATCGTGTTTTCGTAACTAAATAATTTTTGCTAGATTTCGTTTTGCCTTTCTTAGCATGAACCCTTCGCAGGCCTTATGCTTAGACTTTCATTTCTTTCTTCCTTAATAGATATCGAAATTTCGGAACATGGTTGCTGAAATATGCCGTCATGATCTTCCTCATCATCTTCCTAGTCTTTAGGCTGGTCAGGGTCATTTGGTTAAACTTATCTGCAAAGCAGAAAGTGACTGCCAGCTAAGATATCACAAGATGGAACGGCAGAGAGTGCGCCGATACTTATTGCAATTTGTAAGGTGGCAAATGTTGTTCACTCTGAAATAGGGTACTGCTAATAGTTTTCTTGTTTTAGGGCAGTTAAACTGTCCGTACCACATATCAGAGTGAATGCTGAAATTGTCACAGAAATGCCTTTTTATACCAGTACCGTGTATACAACACCTTACCAATCATTCGTTCCGTTCCCCTACATTACCAAAATATAGTAACAAGATCAATGCGTGTAGACTTCATAAGGCGTCGAATCATGAATCACAACTGGAGACGTCCCCCCATGATTTGCATTACAAGGCCATATCATTCTGGCCTACATAGAATGCGATGGTTTATGACTCATTAGAGTGTGCTGAGACTTAAATTGATGTGTGTGGCACCCTGTGCCAGCCAGAAATTAATCTGTACTCTGTAGTAACAGTACTATGTGCATGGTAAGTGAAACTGATATGGTGTGAAACTATCATTTTTTGCGTGTTATTGTAATTATAATAGCCTGGTCATGTGATCACAATTAGTCGCAAACACTTATAGTAGGAAATAAATATCCGAAGAGGAAGACAACAAGTTTGTTGTAACTTTTGAATAGAGGATGGTTCAATAATAATGATTGATGTATGTATCAAAGGATGGCGTATCAGACGTTAATCCAAGAGAGAGTTGTCACAACAATCACTTGTTATTACTACTGAACTGGCTTACTACTAAATTTTTATTTAGCCTGTGTGCTTGTTAATTTATAGGTACCGTCTCCCTATGGAAGACGTCGAGAGACAAATACCCCTTATCTTGCCCTATAATTTTGTGAAGATTTTCATTAACAATTTATTATTCTTCCGTTTTCTGTTCACCGGGTAATATTACTACTCATTATTTTTAGTTATATTTCTTTCCCTTTTTGATAGACAATTGACAAAATAAACGATTTTTTCAGTTACATTCGTAAAAGATCTTGTATTGACTCCACATTTCTAACCGAGGTCTTGTAAGGAGATTTGAAGTGTCAGTCAGTTTTGTAAAACCCGTATTCCTTCAATCCGCTGACAAAGGTGGGAAAGGTGAAATATAAATAAAAGATTACGCAACAATATTTGGTGCTATTGCAAAATTTCGTATATTTTGTAAGTTGTAGTCGTATAATACGGTTCTTCTGCTATTATTATTGTTGTACTTTTTAATTATAGCTACCTCGGTGCCCTTTTCCAACCGACATGACCATTAAATATCGACGTGATGAGAAATGCCTTTGGCATTGTCCAGAATGTTGACACTTCATCAGATGTAGTCATTGGTTATCCACTGAGAGGATCCTCACGATTGTGTAGAAAATCAATTCTTTATTGTTAAAATTGATGATAGAAGTAACTATTGGTGTACATTCATGTTTTGGTCAATGACATAATTTACGAGGACGTAGGGCTATTTTCTTGTTAGTACTACTGAATCAAGAGAGAAAAGGCCAGAATTTTCTTGTTGTATTGCCCTATCGTATGACATCTGAGACCAGTTTGTACCAGTCGTGCCTGCTTTCCATGTACTGAATGAGTTCCAACGCTGATTTTCTAATCCATCCTGCTATTCTCTGCCGACGTTTGACCCTCTGCCTCGCCCATGCTCCTTTTCCTTCTACCTTCCTCGTAAGCTTTAGCTTCTCTATTCGCTCTTTTCTCATGAAGTGTCCAAGGAACTTTTGTTCATGATTGATTAACGTCAGTTGTTTCTCGGTGCCTGCCTTAGTTCGAACGTCTTTATTTGTTGTATGACTTGCCTAGTGTATTCTCATTGTCTTTTGTAGGAAACACATCTCGGTTGCATCGAATCTCGTATTCCATTTCGTTACATACAGTCAATGACTCACTTTAGGACCAGCAACACATAACATTCTAGCACCCAGTAAGGTGATCTGTGGACTGCATAGGATCTGCTTTCATCTTTGAAAAGGCCTCTCTTTTGATCTCCTTGCCACACCTACCATCTGATGTAATCAATCATGCCAAATACTTTAACCTATTCATGTACCTTTTTTGCGTAACGAACCCAGATGTTACATATCTCCTTGGTTACTAACACACAATCAATTTTTGTGTTGATACCTAAACCCTTTTGACACTCTCTTTCAAGCTGCCTTGTCTACTAATCCTACGAGTTGCTCCTTGGATGTTGCCAACAGAATCGTGTCATCTGTAAAGCGCAGTTTATTGGAACAGCGCCCTCTGACAAGCAGCCCTGGCAAATCTTCTATCTCATTCTATAAATCTTAATATTCTTTCACTGTAGAGGTTGAATAGGTCAGGTAGGAAGTGCACAGGTTTTTCGTACTTTGAATTTCTACTTATTCTCACATCTGGCTAGCATTTCTCGTAGAAAATGCTGACCAAAACAGATCCTTTGCAACATATTTAGGTGACTGCTCTATGGCCTCCACTAAAAATCCTTGTAAATGTGACCAGGGCCATTATGAGTTGATGAGGGTTCTAGGGTGCAAACAGTATTGGTTTGGCTTTTTGGATTGATCTGGTAGACTTAAGTCGTAACTGCCGTGGAAATTTACAACAACGACGGCAAAAATTGCCGAGGAAGTTTTTAAAATGTTCTTAAAAATAAATTGTTCCTTTATCTTCAACACCCGTGTGATAATCGGTCAAGGAGTCGCTGAGTTTTGTGATTTCATTCGATGTGTAAGTGTGCCAGGAAACTTCTGAACGTTTTAAATTTGCCCGTGAAAAATAAAAATTTTTGCCGTACATCACTTTCCCGGCAAGAATATTTCCAATTGATCAGTTTTCCAATGTTCTTAGACAGCTCAAACTGGACTATGTTCAGCGCCCTCAGTCAGTTCGCTGAGTTCAACGTTGTGCATCGTGAAGTGGTCATTGCCGTGCGATGATTTTGAGATGAAAGTATTCCGCAATTAAAATTATATGCGTTCGACCAGATAAGCAAACCACATAAATAAATTCCGAGTTTAAACTTGAGGGCACTGTACCCATTAGGTACCAAACTATCTAAATAATAATCACCCTAATGGGTTAATCACCCTAAATCATATTCGCTGCCTCAATCCCCAACTCACAACCTGTAATCATCAAACGTCAACAAATGTGCGCACGTCGACAACTTTATTCCATCCTCAGTGAACAGACCAACTTATTATTTTTAAATGTCTATGATTCAAAATGCAATTCCTTACCACTTTCCTAAATGTTCATACTATGGTCACAGAACGCTTCGGATGATCACAATGACGGATGGGTACTCGGTTTAGGGTTCCGAGAACGATGCGATCCCTGATCTCAAGAAATATGCAGGAGAAATGATACTGAATTAAACAGGGTTTCCAAAAATGAGCTCCAGGAACAATTTCCTTTTAAAAAAATGCCGTCGGGTGCCGTCGCTTCTGGGTCCTTCGACAGCACTTTATCGACGCCGAGATCTTCAGTGGATTCCGAGGGCTATATTCCCGTTCTTAAACCTATTGAACGATTCCTTTATTTTGACTCTGTGTTCTATTCTCTACGAACATCTGTATATATAACATGGTTCTATGGTGAAAACCATAGGCGTGAAATTTTTGTTACTGATTGATCATGTAAACAAATACCCATCAAAACAGCCCCTTGATAGTCATCGTTGTTGAGAGCTTCTTTGCATTTCTGGTGCATTCGAACCCAGACGTGCTGTGTATTGCATGCCTTACGAAAGCCACAAAGTCGTTGAGGCAGAAAAGGCGATATGTATGTCATGTACTTTTACCCTTGCTTGAATTGACATGAGTTTTAGGCGAGCGCAGCCTAGGCAAAGCAGTCATGGTTGATTCCTATAATTCAGGGCTTTCACAAAATGTCATTCAGGTATACTTAAAAACGACAGTAGTTAAAGACGAAAGCTTCTGCATTATAAGGTAAAGGAGGCAATGACATGGAGCAATGTAGTACAAAGATCGATCCATTCTGTTTTACCAATTCGAACTGTTGCCGCAAGCTGCTCGGTTCCGCTAGCATAATTTTTATTCCGTTATACAAGTTATACAAGTACAAAAAATGTACCCATAAATAAGTAAAAGCGTAAGTACCGAACAGCTAAAGTATATGAAACAACTGGTTCATGCACAGACATCTACACTTCCCTCGTGTACGAATACGTTCGCAGATAATGGCATCAACTGCATGTAGCCAACCTCTGTTAATGATACGGCATTTGAAAGTAAACAGTCACATACAAAAGAGAAGGTAGTCAATGTTATGTCTCAGAATGAATTGGAAAATATCAAAATAAAAAATAAAAAGCACATCTCTAGCCCTCATTCAGTGCAAAAGCGATGTCACATTGAAACCTAAGCGATGTTATGAAATAAATAGGTTGGAATACATAATAGTCATTACAACTTACCATACAGTGCTAGTTAAAGTCATTTTGATATTCGAGAAATGCCCTCTACATTGTTATTTTTAAACTGAGTGTAAACTACCAAATAATAAGAATATTTCATTGCAAACTTATATTTCCATATGTACTATTTATTATCAAAAACAAGATGTTCCATAACGTCAATATTTCCGTTCGCCATCATTCGTGATAATACATCGATCTTTAATATCTAACCAACAGACTATAGCTAGCGAAGATCCATCTTTACAAGACAATTAATTACTTAATGACAGTGATGAGGTCATGCAGTAAGGAATGGTCATGTGTCAAGATACAAATAGCTTCCTTTCATTTACAGATAGTGTCTTTACAGGCAAACTAGCCATTGATGCGCTTGTGCCTTATAACAACCTATGTCACTCACACTTGGTATCATACTATTGTGGGAATTGCATGACTCAATCAATCCATTGCCTTGCTCTCATCCTCTAATCAAGGGCTCTCTTAACATTGAACGTTTCCCTAAATCAGCTAGTCCTGCTTCATTTCTTCCTCATCTCCTTTTTATTCTATTTGATATTTTCTCTTTTCAAGACCGGACCTCGTAGTGTTTTCTGTAATACAAAAGCATCCGCTGGGTCGATACGCTTGTAGTAGTTCTTTTTGGTTTCAATTATTTCAAAGTCAAATTTTTCATAAAATGCGCGGGCTCCATAGTTACTTGTCTGTACGTGTCTGAAAGGAAAGAATACAGAAAAGCAAAAACTAAAAATTAACGATTAAATGTAACATTCGGATCAATATAGGTAACACCATCATCGGAGCTATGCTACGATACGAAACCTGATCAATTTTGATTTGTAAGTTATCTATCCAATTCAGCTAGGTGTGATATAGAACGTGTTTTATCGAACCTAATGCAATTAAAGCCTGGTTCCCACTGCGGCGTACGGCTTGTCCTTGTCCATGTTCATGCCGTTGTCCATATCGATGTCTTGGCTGAGCATCTGTGTTTTATTGACACTTCTCGGAAGAGACAACTCAACTATAAATAATTATATGATTTCCAGAGCTTTTACATGCGAGAATTGCTATGAAATGGCTGATGTGGACGAACAGGGTATTGCCTTGATTCGATTGTTCACTTCAGAGGCAAAGGACTGCCCTAAGATACAAATTTCTACTGTGATTCAAACGATCTCGTGACGTTTCACTACTACTTTAGTTGATATGTTCATTCAAACGATCCCCACACGTGCAATCTTCAAAAAAAGAATGCCGAGAACAAAGGAACACGACAAGGCTTGTCTTGCAAGAATGAAAACTTTTTTCATTCTACTTGACAAGCCTTACGCCGCAAGCTGTCAATCAAAGCTAAACAAATCAACCAGTTCCCACTTTGTCTTGAAGCAAGGCATTGACAACGACATGGACAAGCCTTAAGCCGCAGTGGGAACCAGGCTTAAAAGCTCTGACTTACAACAATTCTTGGACTTGCTAAAATATGTTAAGGTTTCATTAAGCCCGCATAATTCAAATAATTTTCGCTGCACACAAATCAATACCCACGGACTTTGTCATACAGTGTGCAAGCGCTTGATGATTCAACTTAACTCTCTTCTACAGCACAAGTGACCATGCACAAAATGGACCTCTACAGAAAACTGAAATATTGGGAGAATGATACTTAGAAGCAGAAAGCATACTTACAAGTAAATGCTATCAAATCCTCCATCGTCCTTGCAGATATTTAATACGTGTTCTAACATTTTCGTTCCTAAAAATGTAAAAGAAACATATAGTTTTATATATCAGGCCATTTACGACATGTCATCAATCGTCCATTACTTTTTTGTTTCAAAACGACAATGCTATTACACTACACATTTTCATATACCCAACAGAAGGTATTACCTGGTGTTACAATAATAAGCGAGGCAACTTTAACTTTCCCGATTCATAAAAAAGAATGACGGAGAAATGCTGACCTGATTAATGTATATCGGATCATACCAAATAAACTGGATCATCGGCTACAAAGCGGATGCTGAAAGACTAAAACTACCTCGATTTCAGTGCCTTTTCCGTACCATTTCGCACCTTAAATTTATCTTCGAAGGGCAGAACAATTTTACAATTATTGTTGATGAATAGATTTCAAACGATTTCAAACAACAACCAACTCACTGCTATTTACGGGAGGGCCCTACCTTTAAATTCAAAATGAATAAAAATTCTAAAGGAAAATGTTAAGTGGTATAAATGTAAGTAAGGAGTGAAAATTAAATTCCCAGGAACTGCCAGTTTTAAAATGAGTCTTTGGTCGCAGAAATTCGGTGAAATGATTTATCTGTCGCCTATTGCAATCGATCAATCGAAAACCATACACGGAGAACATTACGTCAGTAGGGTTTCCTCTTGTAGACGCTTGTTTCCTTTCTTCCTTTAGGCCTTCAAAGTTCTCACTTGATTCTTTAGTTATGTGAAGTTAAAGGGTAGAAAAAAGAATGCGGGCAAAGCTAAATATCCTTCCAATATCTATTACGAAGTCATCGTTTGCGACAGTCGCCGAGATGATCCCAAGAACAGCGTGGGATGAGAGGTGGGAGAGATTGAGCTTCCCTTATAAACACTGACTTATATGCACGGACAGAGAATTGAAAAGAGTTTTGCAATGTTTCACTGTTTGCAATGTGCCACTTAATCAATCAAATCAGGTTTGATTAACTGCAGAGCAAGCAAATAAAAAGTGCGAGATCTGCATGCAAAGAGATGAAAATGCTGACTTACCAATCCCTTGTCTTCTGTAAGGTGCTAAACATCCTAAAGTCATAATGTACAGGCGTCTTGTATTTTCTGATTTGTCCACCCTGCAGCATACTGCACCAACAACAATGTCATTATAGTACGCTGAAAATGAATAAAATGTGTTATTTAAATGATACCATCAAAAATACAGACTGGGCCACTTCCTATCTTAAAGAAAGACGATCTCATGTTGATGTAAGGGTTTCCATTTCAAACGTGACATTGCAGTTACCTCTACAACAATGTCTTGATCAAAACGTTGCTTCCAATACTCTCTTCAACTAGTTTGGGGGAGACAATTACTCATTACATAATAGTTTATTTCTATCTAAAAAGTACAACGATAAAATATCCACTTATTACTTTTTTAAACTGCACGGAATAGCGCAAACATTTTAGTACTGAAAAGCTTTTTTCGTCTGAAACTCCTTAGAGTACAAAATCGTCAGAATTGAGATAGGAAGAAATCAATAAAACTTGTACTCAACTGTGTTTCGAAAGTAGCCAATACGAGGTCTGATTGCTAGATTTGTGTTGTTTTGACCAATCAGTGTATGTGGAACTAAAAGATTAGCCGAAAAGACCCAATGAAAAGACAAATTCTTTTCGTCTGCAAAGCAAAGGTTCTGTTGCTTTGATGTGGACGGATTCGAGGACGGCTAGGTGAATAGCTGATCTAGCTCTGCCTATTATGCGAAAGCGGTCATCCGTATACAATTTGTACAGTCTGGGGTTTCAAGCAAGTGCTGCCCTATGGCTGAGTCGCATTGCTTAGTAGTGCTTTTGGCTTTAGAAACCCGAGGTGGCTGTTTCCTCGTAGGAGTTGATGCTTGGCAAAGATTCTGAAGATTTTGTACTCTGACGAGCGTCAGACGAAAAAAGCTTTTCAGTACTAAAATGTTTGCGCTATTTTGTGCAGTTTTACTGTTTTGCACCACCAAAAAACTATTTGATTATTACTTTTTTTAAGGGTTGCCACTTCAAGGTATTGAGTAACTAAGAAAGAAGTAGAAATAAAAAGTAAACAGAAAAATGGATGTCTTTAAAGACAAAAACAAATGAAACAATTCCAAGAAGATAGCGATTGACATTAGATTTAAAAGTGTCAAGATCATAAGTCAGAGGAAAGCAGTCTGAAGACAGAGAGTTCCAGATCTTGGTAGTCCTAGGGAAGGAACTCTTAGCATAGAAATTTCTGATTGTTTTAGGAATACAAACAGAAAAGTCATGCAGAGATTCAGTATACCAAGTGGACCTTGACCAGATGAGGGGAAGAGGAACCAACTCAGAAGAACATTTACCAAAGTAGTACTTGTAGAAAGACTTAAAGATGCAAAATCTCTACGGTAAGACAGAGGTTGAAATGTGCAGGCCTGTTCAGGGCCAACCGCAAGAGAAATTCGTTTTTGGAGATGATATGTTGAGATGATACTCACCTAAACCCGACTGAGTTGATTTTAAGCAACAAATAGTACAAACAGTTGGAAATCAATCGCTACATATTTCATATTTTTATATCATGCAAAAAAACCTGCAAAAACCGGCTAAAAGTAAAAATATATTACATTTTACCAGCATAACCACAGCAACCCTTATTACCCAAAGTTGGAGAAACATGTCTCAATGCAAAACTATATTGATGCATTGATATAGTGTGAGCTCAGTGTCAACAATTGACGTTAATAAGAAATAGAAAATCTATAAATTAATGCATGATAGTGATACGATACTATATATGAAATTAAGTAGAAAAAGATGTCAAACATTTGAAACACAATGTTCGCTTTTTAACACATTTTAATAGAAACACCAATACAGCTTTGTTATAACTTGTTACGCAATTAAACACTTTTCTATCGCTTTCTTTGTAACACGTCCTCTTCAAGTATTTCAAAACGTTCCCAATGATGATGTTGCCGATAAACCTACCAATAATCACCTACAAATAACACAAAATGACTGCACTTAGAGTACGACTGGTGTTTGCCACAATTACATTTAATAGATTTCTTTTTGCACATTACTATGTTGGTCATTTTCTGCATCTTGAAAACGTCTATTTTTAGTTTTAATGCTCAAGTGTAGTTCTGCAATGAATTTTCATAATTCTCAACATCTGGCTGTGCTGAACACATCTTCCTATATTTTTCTGCACATACAGACTAAACATATTTTTCCATACTTGTAGCTATTGAGTGAACAGACCTGTGAGCTTTCATATCTAAGAGACAAATGTTCCAGGGTAGACACCGATTTTCTCAAAAAAATGCAAGGGCTTTTCAAGGAGTTTCAAGAATTGTCTTTAAACTTCAAGGGCACGAAAAGGGGCGTTTCTACGTATTTGGATTGGAGGGCCCGCGAACGGAGTGAGGTTTTGAAACTGGCTTTTGAGGCAAAGGCCCGGAAAATTTTGCGCTTCCTTGCTTCCGAGACCTCCAAAATGCCTAATTTTTAAGCTTATTTGACAACTAAAGTCTACAATATTTTTCACCACATAGTTCAAATTATAAAAGAGTTAAACCCTTTTGGAAGAAAGCTGACGAAATGTAGGTTACTTTTTCTGAAGTTAGGAACAAGATGATCTGCATTAAAATATTAAGTGAACGAAGAAGGCTTTTATTCAACCACTTTGTATTTTATACTGCTCTTAACAAGTTTACCGTGGAAAGTGTCACTTAAGTTCCTTCAGCTCTAGCTGCAATTGATCTATTACTTTCTGAAATTCAATAATTTCATCCCTTCTTTCTGAGCAAAACGAAAATAGTTTGCTTTTGCAAGAACAGTAAAATCCTGCTTCTTCTCAGCAAGAATGCTGAGTTCATCAGTTTCCTTTCCAAGACGGTCCATACACTCTTCCATATTGACCGTTCTCTGTTTTACTTCAGCAATGTCCTCCATCGCTAGTTTCCTCTTTCAGGAAACTTACTCATTTTTCTGTTGTGCTCTTGTGGCTACTGGGTGAGACTGCAGCCAGTCCCAGACCCTTGATTCTTTGAGCCAGGCGGCTTGGAAATGGTATTCTTTTGACATGCCAGCTTTTAAAGCAAGTCTATTTCTATTATCTTTACAGCAAAATAGAAGTTTCAAGTAAATCACGTCAGAAAAGGAAAAACATTTTGTGTACACAAATCAAACTAGTCAGACTGGCATCACATGGCAACAAAATTCAAGAAATTCAAGAAATTCATGGAAAAATAGTGAATTCAAGAACCCTTTTTGACACTAAAAAATTCGAGGACTTTTCAAGGAATTCAAGTATGGATGGCCACCCCGTGTTCATTTAAGTGCCCAAAGGACTACTAGCCCCCTTTAATTGTCTTCCGTCTGTCTAGGTGCTCAAACCAATTTAATACAATGGGAATGCAAATATAAGTATGGGTTGCTTTTCAATTAATCTTTACTTACCTAACTTTGCCAATTCACCAACTTCCAGAACGTCCTTGTAAAACTAAAATAAACAATTGTGATTGTAGTAAACATAAATGTTAAAAACAAATAAAATCATATTGATCTTTCGAAATAGTGTTATCAAAAACTGCCCATTTGTGTTACACAGGCCCTCTTAAAAACAAAACTTTGGATGCATAAGATCAGATTCTTGAAAACACCAGGTTTGCATCCAAAGGCAGTGATCCATGCCACAGGCATTTTACTAGGACCTTTATTGATATTGATTGATATTTTATCAATTTATACCGTCTTCACTCTACTATGAAGTTTCAAACCTTTGACAAATGGTGTCTCATGATTTCATTAGCAGAGTTGAACAGTACAGTTTTTTGGCAAAATGAATAAGTTGTACACACATTAAGCATCAAAAGTAGATAGTAACTCTCTTACTCTATATAAAAGCTTTCATCAACCAGTCACCTTTTTATCAGGGTGATCTTTATAGTTATTAAATTACCTGGCTTTCTACAAATCTTTTTCTGGGTACTGGTTCATATTTTGAGTGGGATCCAGCCACACTTACAGGTACATATATTCATCTGAAGGCCTGATTAGTTGTTTCTTCATGTAACAGATCTTTTGCATAGATAGTGTTTATGCATAATGTAGTAGCATAATGTTGTGTAGCTTGCCTTTCTTGCTTCCAGTTGCAGCCACCATCTAGCATTTCGAAGTGAAAAGGAGGGCAGTATACATAAGTTCTTCCCTGTCGGTATTACTTTTCGATGAGTTAAGACTCCTACAATGCCTCTCTGTGGCATACCATGGTAACTGGTTGCCTTGCAGCCCCAGGCCAAATGATAGAGGTTCTCCAAGCAGGTTGGAGCCCCAGAGGTACAGTTATACAATCCACCGGCATGTAGCCCTGCTCTGTCACCTACTATTCCAACCACCTGCTGCCTTGTAGATTGGGCCTCTTCTGGCAAAAGCTTGGAGAAGGCAACTCTAAGTTCAAATCCAACAAACTGTCACAGTGTGGGTGACAGATTCTGATGCAGCATGCTGACCCCACATGAAATGCTCTGTGGGGTCCTCCGCCCTAAAGCATTCCATGTGGGATCCCTCAATGTAGTACCATGTGAAGGAAGGAAGGTGAAGTGGTGGAGATGTGGGCCTTTGCTGCCTTCAGGAGACCAAAGGAAGGGGCACAGGTGCTTTGGTGTGTGTATAACCCCTTAGGTTGGTCTCAGCAAACAACCCAAAGATCACTTCTGCAAAAGGCTGATATCCATAGTAGCCAAAGTCCCAGCCTCTGAACAGCTGTTTGTATGCAGTGACTGGAATGGTCACATTAGAACAAAGAGAGCTCCATACGAAGACATGTACCTGGTGGCAATGTCAGGCAAATTGATTAAGTTGAAAGTGTACTGGAGTTTTCCCTTGGCAAATTACCTGATTATCAGAACCTCTGCGTTTGAGAAACACCCAAAACATCTGGTCACCTATCAACCAGGGGATTTCACTACTCAGACAGATGCAGGTTCAGCAGGCAAGTCAAAAATGTGAAGATCATCCTTGGTGATGAGTGTGCATTGCAACACAGGCTGGTTGTAGGGGATTTTGTACTAGCAATCACACCTGTACAAAAGGGAAAGTTCACCTTGAAAGTAAGGCTATGGAAGTTGAAGGACCCAGCCAAAAAGGTGGAACTTGCTGAGACTTTTGCAGCTAAAATGTTGTGACCCAGTTGCAACCTGGGCGGAAGAGCAGTGGTTGACCCTAAGAAACAGCCTACGCCATGCTGCAGAACAGGTCTGTGGTGCATCCAAGAAACACTAGTTGACAAAGCAGACCGGGTGGTAGAAAAGTTAGGAGGAGAGTGCAGTACTGGATAAGTGATAATGCCAAACAGTGTGGAAGGCACGCCTCAGCTGAGAGGCCTACAATGAGGCTAAGCATAAACAAGACTGTGTACCATACCAAGAAAGTAGCTTAAAAACAGCTGTGGAAAAGGTTTACCCCAGGGCATTTGATATTTACAGGCTACCCAAGCAGTTGTGCCAGGAAAATCAAGGGGTGTCGTGGAGAAACCTGTGAAAAAAAAGGAAGGCATACTGTCGCTGGATGATGAAACAAAAAAAGTTTGCTTGGATACAGCATTACCAACAGCTGCTCAACATCAAGTTTCCCTGACATCCTGAACACCTCTCAATTGTGCACAAAGTGGAAGGCCGTAATAATCTATCAGGAAATAGAGAAGATGGGATACGGGAATGCTACCTGTCCATCTGGCATAGTTTCAGATCTCATCACACCAAACCTGACTTAGGAAGAGTTGGTGATGCATGACCAAGTATTATTTGCTATGGAACAGACTGAACCCAAAGACCATCAGCATGGAGAGGATGTTTCAGGCTAAGACTGGGCAGCCAGGCTGCACCACACAGATGACCCTGACTTTGCTGTTTTCCTGTCTTCCATCTTTCCAAAATTTTCACCTAATTTGCACCTGCACACTGCACCTAATAGTCAAAACATTTTAGTACTGAATAGCTGTTTTTGTCAGACAATCCTCAGAGTACAAAACTTTCAGAATCAGATTTGAGAAAAAAATCAATGAAACATATACCCAACTGTGTTAGCCAATCATAACTGTGACTGTAGAACTCAATGGTTAACCAAAAAGGCCCAATAAGAAGACAAATTCTTTGTCTATAAAGTAACAGTTTTCTTTCTTTTATGAGCATGGGTTTGAGAATGGCTAAGTGAAAAGCAGACCTAGCTTTCCCTATTATATGGGGGCAGTCATCCATATACAATTTTATAGAGTCTGTTTTCAAGAGTGCTGTTCTATACAGAATCACATTAGCAGTGCTTTTGGTTTTAGAAACTTGAGGTGGTTGTTTCCTTGTAGGAGCTGATAGTTGGCAAATACAGATCAGAGCATTGTCCAAGTATGCAGGTGAAAAATTATAAATGAATAATGGAGTCAGATCTGGATGTTAGATACATGAAAATACCATATTAAACCTGCACAGATCAGGATGATTTCCACCTTTCCAGATGATGTCTAACACTGTGATTCCAAACTGTCCATGCAAAATTATAAGCTATCTAAATAGTAAAATAACTATCAGCAAAATGATAATTTTGCAGGTCATTAGCTATGGGAAATGTGTGTCTACTCAACATAATAAGTCAGCTTTCAAACCTTAGGTGCATGTTGCCAGTGGGAATAAGTGAATTTTTTAAGTGTGTATATTGTTGCAACTGTTGCTTCTTCTCTATCATGCTTATGGCATTGACAATGCATACCATTGGTAAAGATATATTTTTGAAGAACAATATTTAGATATCATTATTTTTATTTTCATCCTAGGATCTACATGAAGCTTGTCAATTTTTATCTTAACATTTTCTCCAGATACCACTGAAAATTTGACAATTATGAATTGTCTTAAGTGTACATTTGTTTTCTTAGTGGATAGTAAACAATAGGTCATCCACACACACTCACACTTTATTACTGTTAATGTGTAACCAGACTACCGCACAGTGGCCATCATAAAATCTTACAAGCCATCTGGTCTGGCAGAGGATGCCCAGCAAAACTATATTTCCATACCAGTACCATTCTGTCAGCCTGCCATTCCATGTGCCATTGTCTCATAATAGTTAATCAACAATCATAAACTGAAGACATGAATATTTACTTTCTTTCAGCTTCTGATCAATACAAACCCTAAGCTGCACAACCACGAGAAATTTCACTGAATGGCACACTGTTTTCAGAAAGAAAGTTACAAATACAGGAAAATAGTCTTAGATTCTTATCAATTTGCAGATTTGCTTTGATAATAAGTCAGTTGATTCTTTTCCTTACACTTACTTTGGTTAGCAAGGGCAATTTGCACATGAACGCAGTCTTTCTATGCAAAACCCCAGTGGAAAAATAGTACTATTATAGTCTTCCAATTGCATTGGAAGATAGTGAAAACCTGCAAACTGCTTTCCAATCTTATGGACTAATTAAAACTTTGAATGTTTACTCACTTTATCATTGTATGAGACAGGAAAAACCACAGAGTTAAGTTTCTTTAGCTGTTTTATATTATGTGGTGTAATATCCCCCAATTCTATTCTGCCACCTCTGAAAAAGGAAACAAAAAACACAGGAAAGACCCATCAGCACTTTTTGCATACAACATGTAATAGATTCCAATCTACTAAAGCTATGAGTTCTAAAAATGAACTTGTGGATGATCCTCTCAATCCCAATAGTTCCATTGTCATGGTGGAAAAGCAAACTGTGCCAACATTGTAAACAAGTGCAAATAAGAGAAGGAAATGATGGACACTGACAATTAACGTAGGTATTCCCAAATCAAAATTTTCATGCCTTTCAAAGCTGGTAAAAAGGGACCTGGTCCAAAGAAAATCTGTACAGAACAGATAGAACTCTTGAAGGGTTGAATTTTTTAAACAAGGGAGCTATATAAAAATGAGAAAGGCACATTTTGACAAACTTACAATATACTTCAATTAACCCTAAATGTTAGCAATTTCTACACTAAATGAATACAAATAAAATGCAGACCCTGGAAATAATAACAAGAAATTGTAAACTCTTTCTTGCATTTATTAGCATTTATGCAAAAAATGTCCTTTCATTTGCTTACAAAATTCCCCTCTGAAAACAACCATGCTCAAATGTTTTTGTTTCCTGTTACTATTGTGATGTAGTTTCCATCATTAAATAAAACTATTGGCCACACACAAATCGACATAAAACCAAGATAAATGTGCACCACCTGTGAGAGCCTTACAAATACATTGTTCAAAACTGACCACTGTGATCAACATTATTCATATATTTCTCTCTACATACCTGCACATTTAAATAAGTATCTACTGAATTAACTAGTGTAACCACTTAAGCTATCAGGCTCCCTGACTCAAACTTTAACGAAATATTCCAGAGAATTGAAGGTAAATACTGCCAAAAAGATAATTGCCCTATATATGCTGTCATTGCTTCATCAATGGTTGCTTCTTTGTGTGATCTATAGTTCTGCAGGAAATTCTTATTGACTACATCTAAAATAGGCTGTAATAGATGCAATTTGTCTCTAGCTGGGTCCTCTCTGTCAACAGGTTGCTAACATGAAAATATGAATAAATCAACATCCCATGTTATAGTTTCCTCCCAAAATTGTCTTTTTCTCCAATAGCACTTCATATGTGGTGAAGAAACTAAACATGTGTGTATTTGAACACCAAGGAAAGCATGTATTTCTTCAGCTGAAGTTGACTTCCATTTTGGATCATCACCTCTCTCCTTGTAATTGAGTGGTGTAAAAGTTCCACCAAATTCATATACAACATTTCTGATGTCAGTTGCCCAGTCAACTGATCCTTAATCATCAATGATGTCTGCATCAGATACTGAAAAATCAGTGCCATTTTCAAATGATAGGCCTGATTGTCCTTCAAGAAACCATTGATATCCCACCTCAGCATCCTCAATTTCTTCATTAGCAAGATCATGAAAAGAAGAAAAGTTATTGGAGTAACTATTGTAAGCATTTGAACATGTCATCTTGTTACCATCAGCTCTATTGCTTCACTTCAACTGTAATTTTCACTCTACTTTTTGAACGAACAAATAGTCACATTCTTGCGTAAAATTAACAAGAAACAATCATACTGTTGTTTTGTAATTCAAAATTAGCCAATCAGAAAAAAACCTTTTGAAAAGAGCTTCTGAAGGAAGGACAACATTCCAAAATTAGTGCAGTAAACAGAATACATAGCAGCTGAATAAGTGCTATATGTTAGCAACTAGATTAATTGTAATATCCCTCCATGTTAACACTCTTACAATCCATAGAGGTATATGATAGGACCATCACCTCAATGAATTATTTTATATTCACAAAGCTTGCTGGAGAAACAAGGATATATATGCATATGTTTACTTGAATTTCCCCTTTGCTTCCTACATAAAATGACTGACAAAAAGGCTGATTCGAGTTGTAATGAGTGTGCAAAATCTAAAATACAATCCACTTAGTAGCAGAATGAACAGAAAGTGTACAACTGCTTTCTTGAGTGGGCAATCAGGTTTCTAATAAGTGCTGTCTGACAGCAATGCGTCAAATCTGCAGCAAATAAATGACCTTGTTTGAAGTGAGGAAACCAAACTTTACACTTACTGTGGTGTGCAAATGTCATGGCAAAGAATGGTAAAGAATGAAGATTTAGGCAGTGCAGGCTCATGGCAAAGATTAAAAATGTATCTTGCAGTTAAATAGCAGCTGCTTAACCAATAATGGAAACATACTTTGATGTAGCCTAATCATTAAGGCAAATAATCATCAAAATCTGTACCATCAGGAAGCGTGGAAGAAAAGTGGCACACTGTGACTTATTTTTGTGTTATCTGTAGAATTTTTCCGGCACAATGGAGAAAGCAAATTTTTCTTCATACGTTTTTGGCCTGTAGACCTGTGTCAAGTATCCCAAACACTAGGCCTACCATTATTCATCTATCTTAAATCTATCACAATGGCCTAATGTTTAGTGTAAATACGTATACGGGTATGTAGGGGGCAGCAGCAATACTAGAATAGCAGCAGCTTGATATCATGATATCAGGAACACGGAACTTGGAACTTTCGAGGGAAGGTACCACACTAACTAAGAATTCTGTTGGCAATATCTTCTATGGACCTGACGCCGGTCGGTGTACTTGGCTACTCTTGATTGGCAAATTCTCAAGGGATTGTTAAAGCTACGACGTACCGTAGTAAATCTTGGCAACCAAAGACTCGAGAGTCGCACCTGCAAGAAGCTTTTCGTTCTGCCTTGCTGACATAATAGGCTTACGGTACGCTAAAGGAGTCAGTGATCACATGTTCTGGCGTCCAAAATAGTGGACGTGAAGCTCCACATTGAAACGTACCGGAACACCAAAAAAGCACAAAACACGTTTCAGTTCGATTCATGGCTACCATAAAACGTCGATAATGTAAAATCTTTATTACATTTATGATTTAGTGAGAACCTTTCAATAAAGAAAAAATGGAAACTAATTACAAAGTTATCATGATTTAGAAAAAGCACCATGAACATCTAATAACCTCCTGCTGGCTGCAAAAACTAAATTAAGTGGAAAAAAACCTTCAGTTCTTGCATCTGTGGACTTGATCCCATGCACAACTGATAACCAATGCCTTAATAATTAGTTTACAATGATGTTCAAAGTCTGCTTTTTCATTACCTCGTCATCTTGTTTAGTATTTGTTCGTACAATATTCGAGATCCCTCCTCCTCTAATAAACAGCTGACAAACACAGATCCTGCATCTATTCCACTCGCAATCATCAGTCATCATCCACAGCGCATGAACTAAGAAATTTCGCGCCAAATTCGATCCCATGCCTTTGGTACCACGGCAACTGATCCTTGGTGTAGGAACAAATGAAATCATCAGAAAGTCAAAGTTGCTGTAGAACACAACACCAGAAAGGACGGAAAGACATACTTTTGACGTAGGCAGAGACTTTCAACTATGACTACGCTTGATATCCGCCTAAAGAAGGCTAGCAAGGTGTATCGTGAAGGCGTAAGTATGCAAGTGCCGATTTCTTTTCCTGCACCTACTTTATGCTTTAGTCACTGTGAACCTGTAGTTGAGTGAGTGTCACTAACACTACTCTAACCGTATGAACCAGTTCAGCTCAGTAAGTCAGTCTTGAAAAGTCACAAATAAGTTACATACAAGTACTACAAGAAGAAGGAGAAGTTATGTCAGACAAGGAAAATTCAGGAATGCAAGAAAGATGGAAAACTTGGCTCATTGTGCTTGATGTATACTACTCTATGACTTTTTCTTGTGTCTGTAGATGTGGTGTTTGATACAAATCTGTCAGTTGTTATGGATGCACCCACGTAATTGACAAGGCCTACACTGTAATTAATGGAGGACTGACCTAAGATGCTGTGTATGCATGCAGTAGGTGTTGAGGCCTGACCAGACCCATTGATGTATGCCATCTTAACCAAGTTGTTATTGGTGACCAGCAACTCAATGTAGTCAATACCTTCAGCTACTTTGATGACCCTATATGCTCCACTGCCAATGTAACAATGATATGCAGAGCAGTCTTTGTTGTCATTATGCCATCACCATTGAGTGCAATGGTAAAGTGTTTGCTTTGGGTGTTGGAGATCCTGGGTTCGAACTTCGCCATTGCTATGCACAGGTGTTACGCTCTATTGTTTTCCGGAAAGTATGAACTGCCAAACCACAACCCCAGAGACAAATTTGATCACAAATCGTGAATTATCGTCGATTATGAAGTCGATTTTCTCCTACTTAGCTTATGTATATCGTCACCAAAAAATTCACAAGGAAGAGTCAATCTATGTTCTACACACTTACTTTTGACTTGTTGAAATTACGTTGTTCAACTCTTCAGAAAAAGATTCCAAAGAGATGCAACTTTTGTGACCTCTCAATGTGAAGGCAAAGTTTAGCCAAACTTGACGTGCCGCTTCGGTTTGGCGCTTACTTATGGTTGATGATAATTATTTCATTTTTTTTTTTTTGCATTAATTACTTTGATACTGAGGCTACATCAGAGGTTACCTGCGCCATTGGTTACTAGTTACCAAGTAACCAAATATCGCATATTTAATTTTCACCATGTGCACATATTGCCTAAGGTTTGACTGACCGCCACCGCAGTTTGATATTGTTGAGCACAACTATCTACTTTTCAGTCTGTGCAAGTTATTTGCAATAAAACGAGTTGTAAGGAAGCCCAGAGGCAGAATCTACTAACCACTTTGGTGTTTTTCACCTTTGCAGCCCATCAGCAGCTGTCTTCGATCGACGTTTATTGTTATGAATTACGTTCACCATGGTCTACTTGCATTGTGTTCAGTGGGAATCCTTTGTTCCCATGTTGCAATCGAGTTAATAACAATAGGAAAAGCCCGCCTTCTGAACTTGCGATAGGGAGATGGTAGAATGGCAGCTTCAAAATCTATAACATTACAAGTAACAATGAATTTCAAATGTTGTGTATATTTTACAAAATAAAGAGTGGTACCAATGAAATCAGTAGAAAATTGG
>JAAAKL020004178.1:0-21490 GCA_010016065.2 Carybdea cf. marsupialis auct. non (Linnaeus, 1758) | reverse complement strand
ATTGACTTCAGGCAAGAGATCACCATTATTAGTGATGGTTGAACCCAAATACGTGAAGGAGGTAACAAACTTGACCTTTTCATTGTCAATAAGTATGGGCTGTGGGTCGGGTCCATCACCAATGTGCATCAATTTGGTTTTTCTCCAGTTTACTACGACGAATACGACGTTTAATACGACGAATTTTTTTTCATATTCAGTTTCGCTTGTTTTCTGTAATTTGTGATTATTTATGCACTGCATTATTAACAGTTAACAGGATAATAATACATGGAAGGCAACGGGTTATAACATGGAATCAGATAGGCATAGTGCGATAAAGACAACAGCGAGAACATCCCATGAACGAGGCTCTTTCCAATAACTGTTCATCGCCACAGACTTTTCCATTACTTTGCCTAACTATAATTTGGAGGCATACTCGTCACTAATTTTCATATAAACTGATTATCCTTTGTGCCTCCGTAATCAAGGGAATATTTCACGTAGCCTGCGTTCGGGAATTGTTACTTTATCCAGGTCATTTCGTTATATATGACGATATGGTCACTTGGGATTTGGAGTAATTTTTGGCATGTCACGCACCACGTGACCCCTAGGTAGAAATAATGAAAGTGGTTCGGTGGGGGCATTACCCACTTTTCCGCCTCGATCTGAAACAGTGGCATTACATATTTTGTAATGACCATGGAGCCACCAAAACGTTTTCATTTTAGGAAAGATGTTATTTGACCGAGTTATCAGGAAAGAGTTCTTTATAGACAATAGTTTGCCCATATTTAGAATCTACTAACAAAGGCAAAAGCTTGGGTTCAAAATAATACTTGTTTCTTAGCTTGCAAAATACTCATCTTTGGGAAATCAAACAGTAGATTGCGAAAACACAAATAACTGTAATAAAATACGGGAGGCTATCTGGACGAAAAACGACTGAAAAAGTCGGATATAACGTTGCATCTATGGATGCAGAAGATGACTTGTGTTAAAACGACTTTATTTGTTGCAGGGAAGTGGCATCGTAAAAGATAAGAAGAGGGGACAATTTAGGATACGTGCTTTCAACTCAACGATCTATTTAACTCTGAATTTGGTGCGTGTAAGAAACTCAAGTGCGCATGTGCAAATACAAGTCACAGGGAACACACATACTACGTTTCTTCTTTGACATGTGTGGCATGTGATGAATGAAATGTGTGGAGAATCGTCACCACGCCCTTTGATGTCTACTTCTCGTTCGAGTTAATATTGTAGCTTCGATTTTTCCTTACTTGTGATTGTACACGCAGGCTAGATTAATAGAGTCGTGTTTACATGATCTCGAATGTATTTTTTCGACGTTTTCTCCACAACATGTAATGATTGAAACGTAAAGAGGGATTTGTGACGGTATGTCTCCTGCTGACTGTCAACCTCATTGTGTGAATACGGCAACTTTTCCAAGTGGTAGCAATAGTTTCAAACAACTGCACAATGCATCTCGTCCTATGGAAAGAGCCATGTAGAAGGATTGCAAAGCTGCAATTCCCCAGTTACATTGTACCGAGTATCAGGTAACCTCAACCTATCTGGTACCAAATATGTTGCGAGGTGATGACTTTGTATGATGTAGAATGGGTAACGGTAACAAAGTCCTTTACTGTTACGTGCTGCCTGAACGATTGGCAGTGTCTGCACGTTGCTTGTTTTCTTAAGAAGATTAACATAACAACGGAAGTGTGATATGTGAATGCCATATATTTGGGAGTATTGTATCACTGAAAGATCTATTTGGTATTAGAATCTATCCAATAACGTGAAACTAAAGCTTGACTTTCCTTCGAATCTTTATTGTGAGTATTAAGTCCTCTTATTAAGAAGGTAAAAATTGATTCTGTTTATATGTCTGTATCCTTCTAGGTACTACCACAACAAGTACAAAAGAGCACAAGCCCCACACGTGATCAGACACTATGCTGATGGAGCGAGATTGATTGGATTGACAGAGAGGCAGATGCGACAACACATGGACGATCTCCGCAAACTAAGTGCCGACAACAAGAGTCCTTATGCGAAGCCATTGCTGGGCTCATTTTATGCAACTCGGTTTAAGAAGAAAGGAAAAGTACATGCTATACCTATCATACCACAAAAGCCTCAGGTACGTCACTGGCTTAGATCGAGGTCAGGCAGTGTGACTGTGATGGAAATGTTTAATTACAATTTAGCATTGTATAGGCATCAGCCACAGGCTAGATATCTATATGATGTCTGTAGTTGGTATCAGGAAAAGGGAGTTGGGTCGAAAACCAGGGATAATTAACATGTCGTTTTAGTTGAGATATATGATCAATTTCTGCTGATTATTTTTCTTCTACATTCTTCCTTTTGTGAGGCCTCGAAAGCGTTGCAGCCTTGAAGCCTAATTTGACGTGTTTTACGCAAACTATATTTGGCAGAGTGTGTTACAAAAAGTTTTGATTATCCAGCCTCGTGGAGTATCCGCCCCCTTTCAGAGACATCTTTCATGGAGGTTAGTTAAGAAAGTGAAGTGACGACATGAAAACAGGGCGCTGAGGTAGTCCACGAGAGTTTAATGGAGAGTTGGGTGAAAATGTTTGAGGACACAGGAGTGGACCATTTCCGTGGAAATATCTGGCAGCAGAAGTCAATATTTGTTTTGCAGTGCAACACTCCCGTCCTCGAAACTGAATTGTCATTGTCGTAATAAATGGTAGAAGGCGTTGTGTACTATCACATTTTTGTACTTAACGCTTTCCTTTCGTTGTGTACGCATGTCAAAGAATATGCACAAAGTTAGCCAGTTTAGTATAGTCCAGATTTAATGGGAAATGAGTAAGGCATATAGCATGTCCTGACAAGTTCGTCCTGATTGCTTCATGCGCAAAAGAATTGCAGATGACTCTGCCTTAAACCCACTCACCATCCAGCGGCATCTGCTACTGATCATATTCCGCAGTTCCTTATAATAGGAGTTCTCGTCCCAGTCAGCATCCCCTGAAATGCTTAAGTGGTCACCTGGCCTGGCTTCCGAAAATTTTGAGTTCTTACACCAGTCAGCATCTGTTATGCATCTGAGATCATCTGGCCCAGTTCCATATCATCCACGCCCTTGCCCTAGTCAGAATCCCCTGTAATCTCATTGTGATCATCTGGTCCAGTTCCCTGTAATTAGAGTCCTCATCCCAGTCAGCTCGTAATGCTATGATAACGTCTGACCAGGTTTCCTATCATCTGAGTCCTCGCCTCTGTTGGCAACCCCATGTAATCCGCTATTAATCTTGAACAGCTCTTTATTATGTGGCAGGTATGTCTTCTTGTCATAAAAGTTCATCCATATGCATAAGGTTGTACCACGATGATAACCGTTTAGTTGATTTACACACTATTTACTTGTAGAATCCTGAAGCAGGAGATGATCTGCCTACGGAGAGAATTAATGAAGAGGAACATCATGGCTGTGGGAAAATTCGACTTCGCTTTTTATCAATCAATGAGTCAAGCCCAAAGGACACTCCAACTACAAGGGTGAGTAACGAATGCACTGTAACAGATCTATTTCTAGGTTATCAAAGTTCAATGACCAAAACAGTTACTATTTCCCCTGCTTAATCATCAGAATCATAAACGTCTAAGTTCGTTTGGTTACTTCGGACAACTGTCTTTTTTTTTTTTAAGACAGTAGCGAATGGTTTAAGATATTTACTAAGTAGGCAAGCATAGAAAGATGATATACAAGGAAGGCAACCTCAAACAATCACGTTTGTTCTATGACATTTTTAATGGCCTGACTGTTGCTTTGTTTTGGCCCCCAGCCGCTTAGAACCCCTGTTAATATTTTTGCAAGTTGCAAGTAACATCATTGATCCTAGTAACTATGTTATCACGTGTGCGGTTTTTTTCTTGGAAACGAATAACATAAATGAATAACTAACTAACTAACTAAATAATTAAACAAAAAGGAAGCAAATTTTTAATAACCACAGCTACTGCTAACGCAAGAGTCAAGCGTCCGATCATGGTAACAATGCAAGTCTTGAAATCGTAATGACTGTTCATGTCGTCGACTAGCGCAAGCCTTAGGCGTCCGATGTTGTTGACGATGCCTTTATTGGAACCATAAATGCAGTCTTGCATATCTACGACTACCGCAAGCCTCAGGTGTCCCATTTTGTTGACAATGCAATTATTAGAACCGTAATCGCTGTCTTGCATATCTATGACTAGCGAAAGCCTTACGCGTCTGAAGTTCGTTGCGACTCAAGTATTTTATTTTAAACGGTTGTAATACATATCTACGACTAGTGAAAACCTTAAGCGTCCAGTGTCTATAGAAACACAAGTATGGAACTGTATAAGGTTGTGTTATATATCTACTACTTGCGCAAGCGTCGGGTGTCCTATATTGGTGGCAATGCAGGTATTTGAAGCATAGAAGGCGCTCTTTGAAGCGTAGAAGGCGCTCTTTGTTTGGTTGTATTCGCATAAGGAACCCGTAACTTCATACTCCATGATAATATGGTCGAGTCAATTTCTTGTCCCTATGCTGTCAACTTGTGATCTTCTGTTAACTCCTTTATCTTCTGTTAACTCCTTTATCTTCTGTTAGCTCCTTTATCTTCTGTTGCAACTAATCACTACAATAGCTCCTCCTAAAAGCGGGCATGCTGAGCATAGGACAATTTGAGCAGCGGACCCTTTTTATTTGGAGTGGCTGGTCCCCAGAATGAATACCCATAGAAGTATCTTTAAGCTACATGTGAAAGGAGGGGAAACTTGCGGAGAACACGGACAAGATAGCAGGCCCCGTCGCAGAAAATCAGCGATCTGCGATGACCATCGCAGCAACTGCAGCAAGTCATAGCAATTTCACGGAAAGTCATAGCTGTGTTACAAACAAAAATTGTACAAGGGTAGTGGTTACGGAAAATATTTTACGGCCCCTCATGGCAAAGGCTTTACCTCCGTAGTCATGGAAAAACTTTTATCTGGTAGTGCAAGAAAATCGTCATTTTACTTATAAACTCAGCCGCTGGTTTTAACTCTTGTATTGTATTTTGTAGAATATGTACAGCTTTTCTGGGCGATTTCATTTCTGTCGGGTATTTCCTAATTACTTATTTTTTCCGGTTTGTTTATTTCGGCTGTAAGCTTATGGCTAAACGATCTAAAATTGTCCCAAATTTCCACATTCTAAATGAAGTGCGTGTGTGTGAACTTCGCGGAAGGATATGACCTGAATTGGTCTCATCGAAGCAACCTCGAAAATATTCTGCGACGGGGCGCCTTATATTATTTTGAGTCTAAAAAAACCGTCCAAATAAATACTACTTCTACTACACAACTAACAAATAAAATACGTACACAATTCAAAGACCTGAGGGCTAGTGTTACTTTTAAAAGTTAAGAAATCGACAAAAGGGGCTCGTTCACATTTCACATTAACACACCTCCTGTCATACGAGACTACCTAAAAAGTCGACAAGCTTGGAAGGAGACTCTTAAAAGCGAAGCAAAACGAGCAAGGGGACCCCCAGGGCCCTATAAATGGGAAGGCGAATGTCATTTATAGCTAAATCCATGGAGAATCCCCAATTATGTGCTAGCCTCGTTTTGCTATATCAGAGTTGATGTGGACCAATAACAATAAGTGCTCGCTTTCCACATAAGATGTGGTTATCCCTAATCCAACGATCTGATAGGTCTAGCATGAAATATACTGACATTTGAATGATAATGATGCAAAAGGTTTAAAACTGGAATGAGTTGTTTCTTCTTCGTAAGGTCTATTTCAATTCGGTCTTTACATTCTGAGGACAGTAATGTATAACGAAAGGTCATCCAAAAACTAATTAGGGTTGGAATGAAAAGGTCGAAATCTGACTGTGGGTAATTTTTTAAAAGGCTTATTCGTAAACTTAAGCCACTTGATATCGAATACAACTGATTAACGCATCCTTTTCATTACTTCTTAAAAAGAAGCAAGCCTCTCCCAATTGGTCCTGCAGATAAGCTACACATCTATACTCGACTTTCTTGTGCAAAAATGTAGGGGTTGCACAAAAAGGGGAAAACAACAAGACAGAAATATTTTAAATTACTGGCAAATTCATAAATTATAGTGTGGAAAGAAAACATGCTGGATGAGAAACAGTTACAATTACTGTATAAAAGAACGCCATTTTCCCTCTTAGCAGCATTACTATCATTCACTTTAGATCACCCTCACCCACTATCCCCCAATTCAGTGAGAAAATTACGAGAGCTTGTGGGAAACATACGGAATATACCCATAGATGCCGAAGCATGATTTGTGTTGCAAATCAAAACACCTTCAATTTGGTTGTTTTGGCAGAAACTCGCTTCATTAGCAAGTAATTTCAGTAAAAATAGGTGTCGACAAATCTTTGAAACGGAGTCCAATAATTACATCACTAGCGCCAAGGTTAAAATACTTTCACTGCTGATTTACTGCATGAGAGACACTAGAAGCCAAATGGCAAATTCCCTCAATGACTTGCCTGGTCTTTATCCTTCTTGTCTAAGTCAAGATATCAAAACATTAAAAAAATAAAGCAAATCAATAGCTAAGAAGCTAAGGTGCCTTATCTTTGGGAAAGTATGCCTCTCGCGTTACAAGTTAATGCATTCACGACACGTGTAAGTGCGCAGTTGTCACCAAGTGCCCTTGTGCCTTCGTACTTAGTAGGCTGTCACAAAGTGTAAACTTTACGAACCTTAGCTGTTTGTAAAAGACAGAACGGAATAGTCCCTCTTGTCCTTCAGAGGCGGACGCAAGTGGGGTTGGTGCGACAATACAAACAATTAAAAAAGCCAGAGACGTTATCTACCTACAGACAAACTAAGTCCTTCCATGATTTTTTACCTCTTCCAAATTTGTATGACGGAAATAATGCATCACGCTTCACAGAAATAAAACGTCTCCTCACCTCACCTCTTCTTGCAGAGTGGATGTACGGCTACAAATACAAGTTGGAGTTATCATTTATCAGGTATAGAAAATCAACTCCGGGATTTGCCCGTCCTCAACTGAAGTCCCATTGTTATTCCCAGCTGCATACGCAAAACGAAATTCCACCTTTTCTCTGTTTGGCAATTCGATCATTACTTTCTTTTGGCCACGAGTCCCATAATACGAATCCGGACCTTTCAGGGTTGCGCATGCGGTGTAGCTCACATTCGGCTGAATTTCAACCGGTTCTTTGAACATCACGCGGTTAAGGCCATCGGACCCGTCACAGTTAAAAGCCGTATCATTGTGACCAACTACTACCCCAGTATCAGAGTTAATTATCTGTATGCCGACATCGTAATCAGTTGGCACATTGATGGATCCGTACAACCCAAGTCCGACGACAAATATACGCCTATTTACCATGAAGCGAATGCGATCGCTTGTTCCGCTGTAACCCCAACGAGCCTCTGTCTTGTGAAAACGATTCACCGATTTCTCTTTTCCGGTTAGACAACGCCGTGGTCTATCGGGAAATTTAACACCGGGTTTGGGATTCACAGTAAAGTGGAGGAATAAGTTAACCAGCTCTCGGTCCGTTAGGATCCCTGATTGCGCAGCGTTGTTGGCGAACTCTTCAAGCGTCATCAGTGGAAAGCGAATTAGATAGAGGGCACTTCCAAGTACTTTCCTAGGAACGAGAAAAAAAAGTACAATCATGTTTATAACACCGCGGCATTAAGCATGTTGCATTAACCCATTAGGGCAAGGCATTTTAAGGCCTGCGTATGACCTAAAGTGCTATCTACCAGCTGTAGTTTAAACTTCAATAACGATAGTTTTTACATTTTGATGTCACAAAACTTGCACAGAAAATATGGCTAAAAAAAGTCAAAATATCGGGAAAATATGTGTCTATGGTATGTTGAGAAATCAACGACAGTGAACTCTAAAAAAACGCCAGAGAGGAAACTTGATCTCGACAACGTTATTGTTTTGACTTCGTCATGTCTACTATAACATTTGGAAATATGAACTTTCCCATTAGACGTTCTTAGATCCAGTATTGTATACATATTTAAAGGTACAAGCTGTAATACTTTTTATTTCGGCTAGATATACGGCCATCTACATATTAATACCTGCAATAATCTAGAAATCTCTGCTTTAATAGGGAAACATCTCAGTAGCCCATATTACTCCACTATTTTCTAGCACAGTAAGACCGCTGGAAATGGGAGACCACACCTGTAAATGTGCTCTCTCCCCAGGACACTGCTCACTCCGACTGGGCAATAGGCTACCTCGAAATCAAGTATGCCACAAAAAGTGAAAGAAACAGAAGACCACTGGACACAATGTTTACTTCAACAAACTTTGACATCATTGTCCCTGTTCTTTTTACTTAGAACTTTTTATCAGCGAAAGTCTACTCTTTTTCCAAATTTTGACCAACTTTCAATACCCAACAGACAGGATTTTGCCTTCTTTTGTTTTAATTAATTGGATGTTTTAACTGCCACTTAATAACCTCTTACCTATCATTGCAATTTTTGTACTGCTTGTTTGTTCATGGTTCCCTTTAGAACCTACTGTGTCTAGGTTAGAATTTGTCCATGGCTTCAAAGTAGTGCTGCCTTACCAAATTATCAGGTTTTTTGCTTTGATGATGCAAGTAAGCATAGAAAATTAAGGATGTAAAATGTCTCTCAACCTGTAATTTCTTGGGGTTTTATATTTCTGATCAAAAAATGACTGCCCTTAAACTTTGTGATGGTTGCCAATTTGTAAACATTGTAGTAAATATTAGTTCTGTTTATCACTGAGGAGTAGATTGGCTACCACCATGGGCTTAACATGAAAGCTAAAATGAGCAAACACCTCCAGAGGGTGAGATACAATGGCAAAGGCTATTTGCAACTCTCCATCATAGACTACTGGAAGAGATCAAACCCAATTTCAGAGATAGCACCTATATCACGCCCACCTCAAAAGTGAAAAGTAATAAATTGGTTGTTATAATAGATTGCATGTTAGAGGATTAAGTCAAAATTGAATCCATAAAAGCAACAGGTCTGCGGCAGACCTATGGTGAATAGAGAAGGTGTCTCCCTCTGTGTCAATTTTAACATGAAATCTATATACACCTTTGTTAAGGTTTATGCAGAAAACGTCTCACAGACATGGCCACCAAAAACATACAGTTCAATCAAACTTCTATATGTAAGGTCACCCATCAAGACATTCTATGCACTACAACCACTGAAACCTCCTTGCAACTGTAGGATCTGGCTACTTAACTGACAATATATGTAGCTGATGGAGTACGTGAAGACCATATGTCAAGCTGTACCAAGCAGAACCATCCAAGACAAAATTGGCAGTCAACCATACAGAGTATGAACCCCTCACACAGCAATGAGGAACTAACGCACCCTGATGAATGCATCAGTGGAGATTTTCACACCTGTCATTCAACCATAGATTTGGTAGAAGACAGGGATGAATGGCAATGGTGGTTGCACTCTTCCATGACATATGTAGGCCTAACCCTAAACAGGGCAAAATGGAGTCAAAATGCATGAAGGTGATCATGGTCATGATATTTTACAATTCAATGGAAAATGGAAATCTCCTAATGGGAAAAATACAATGCACATACAGGACCTCCACTACAGCCTGAGATACACATCAGAATAACCCTGACTCTGTCACCACACCTCCAGATACTTAAAACAACTATCCAGTTTTCACTAACTGGAAAAAATTGCAGCAGCAGCAGAGGTAAGATCAGCTTAATCTGATAAGCAATAAAGGGCATCCAGAAGGGCCATGGATAAAGGACCAGACCTCGAGCATTACAGGGGTACATTGCATGCAATGGTGACAGAATAACCACCCCTGACAGAATGGTTCAGACTGTCACAGGGTTGCTGACAGAATACTGCCTTCGCGTACCATGAACATAGCTGAAGCAATGCCTACAACATCAATTTAGTGGAGCTTAGTCAAATCCTAAACAATCTCATTAAAATACAATCATTGAAGATATTGTCCCTTCGTTTGAGCTAAACACAATACAATAGCTTGCCAATCCCTTTGTTGTTTAGTGTGAATTAGGAACATTGAATCAGAATGATCAATGCTTCTGGATGACTTGATCAGGTTCCAGAGTCAGCAGAGTCTTGACAGTAATCCTGCCAAGCAACTTCATAAAAACCAACACTATCAACCCCTTGTACTTCACCTATCATATTTTTGTCTCAATAAATATATATATACATTGTTCATGTTGTTCATGTCACCTGCTAAGATGTTATGCAGGGGGAGCATCGCATCCTCGAAGAATGGAAGCAGATCCAGTAAGAGCAGTTACTTTTATACCTCGTGTGATGTCAGGAATCCCTAGTACTGTGAATAAGTCCTTCAGCTTCTTTGGCACCATGCCAAGTGCTCCAATGCTGACTGGGACAATGAAGGTCTTCACATGGTGCATTCTACGCAATTCTGTTGCAAGTGGCATGTATTTACTCTCCTTCTTCTCTTCACCCTCCTTCACATTCTCATCCATTGGACAGGTTGGGTCTATGAATATATATAATCCTCTCACTGTCCTACATCTCTGAGGACATTTAATATTGAGACTAAGTTGATAGACTCTGATGCACATTGTGTAGAAATCATCTTTGCTTCTGGGGTATGCATTCTAACCACCAGTATTTTTTGGTATTGCATCATCCTGCTAAGGGTGTTTGATTTGATTACATCCCAACATACTGTATCCTTGTGAGCATGTTTGATTTGTTTACATCATGACACAGACCTCTACCAACATGGATGATATTATCCAAAAGGGGCAAAAGCTCCTGAGGTTTCCCAAGGGTAAACACAAAAAGTCGATCAAAGGTCAAGTCACAACCTACTTCTAAGTGGGAGACCCACTATAACCTTCACTGTTATAATACCTAATCTGTCTCAGAAGGAAGTGGCAATGAGCTTTCATTGTGTGCACCTTATTATCATGAACTTATATACTTGTTTCCCACCTGTAGCCAACCATCAGTTATAATACTCTAATTTAGTCATCCTACAGATGGACCATGTGTCCTCAGGTCTGGGGTTATGGAAGGGGTCAAAATAGATCATTGTCCATACAACAAAGGGCAGAAAAGATACCTCTTTCAACAACTTGAGACACAGGGAGATTGCTCACATTGTTATACTTCCAGAGGACCCTGAAGATAACTGATCAATCACGAAATTTATGAAAAATGTAAGTCAAACCACCAGAATTGAAGGAAAAGTTTAGAAATCAGAAGCTTCACATGTTTTGGCAATGCTATAATACAATACTATACTCAATCACTAACAATGTAGTCTCTCTCAGTCATTCATTAGTTCCATCCCCTCATTGAGGGCTGGATGCAATGGTTCTCCATTCCCATTTGTCATGTGTCACACAAATTCCCTCTAGGCATTTCAATCCTGTCCACTACCTGATTTTAGTGAAGCAGGATGTTCTTGGTCTTCCTCTTCCTCTTTTCCCATTTACATTTTCCTCTACAAGGGTGAGGCATAGAGAGTTCTGATGAATAACATACATGTTTCTTTGTCTTATTTACTTAATTACTGGGTGTTTAATCTCCTTGCTTTCCCCATACCTGGGGATTGGACACCTCCTGATCATGACACTGTCTTGTAAATCGTCTTCTCCTAATGTTAGTCTCTGATGATGACAGTTGTCCAACCTTCCTTATGATTCGCCCACTGAGCCACCAGATCATGCAATGGTCATTTCTTTCCAGTCGCCTGATGTCGTCAGCATTGACCAGCCAGGTCTCTGCATAGAGATGCCTTGTAGGAGTGGCCTCTGTTGTGGAGAGATGATGCTATTTAATAGATGATACTATTTAAATAGTCTATTCTTGATGTTTATCCTTCATATCACTTCTTTATTTGTGACCCTTTCCATCCATGGTATTTTCAACATTCTTCTCTACATCCAGTAGATGGTAGCCATGGATGTGGTAGGCCGAAAAAGAACTGGGCTAACTAGTACAGTACGAGAAGACATAAAGGTGTGGAAAATGACACATGTTGACCCTGCAGATAAAATCCTTTGGAGGAAGGGACTGATATCTAACCATATTCCAGTGCAACCCCCTTGAAGGGGAAATGCCACGTTAAAGGAATGATGATGATGATGATCCACATTATGAATGCTGCTACTTGTTTACTCAGTCGGTTAATAAATATCCACATCTCTGCACCATACATGATAGAGGACCAAACATAACATTGCAGAATACATTTTCTTGTATCTAATGATATCTTCTTGATACTCTGCTGACAACAGTCAGAAGGTTGATGGAAGCAATAGCTCTCAGGAAGGGAGCCTTCCCCATTATTCTTTAACACAGGAACAATTAATGCAGTCTTCCAACATGCAGGGAAAAAGGAATTCTTTTAGACAGAGATTAAAAAGTTTGGACAAGAACAAAGAAATTTCAGGACCATAACCCATCAGCAGGATGGCAGGATAACGATCTGATAACGAAGCCTTAGCAAAGCGAAGATCAGATATCATATCAGCAACCAGCCTAGGAGTAATACTGACCTTTCTCAGAGAAAACTCTGCGAGGTGAAATATTTGGAAGCTCCACACCAAAGCAATCAAAACTGGAATTCTTGGCAAACATTTTACCAAACAGCTGACCTTTGTCTCAAGAAATGCTAACACCTTGGGTCCATTGGATAAGGGAGGAATAACAGACTTTCCCTTATACGTGATGTTGTTATGCATTCTCCAAAAGTCATCAGATCCAAGTTTCTCGGTAGAAACAGCCTGCCTACACTGTTACAAATATGTTGCTTTTGCCTGCCCAACAATCCTCTTGCATCTATTACTAGTGTGTCTGAACAATATGTTAGACTCCATAGTCCTCACACACTGATATTGATGAATGAAAGTAGTGAGTAGTGTGGGCTATGGCAGCTGAACAAGCCCGAGTAAACCATGAAGAAGAATGGGGTCTCACCAAGAATTGCCTATGTCAAACAAAAGCATCAATACCTTCCTGAATCCGATCACAGGAGTAAGAGGCCCTTTTACATGCTCTCTCAGAAAACAGAGATGACCAAGGAACATCTCTCAAGTAGTCCCAAATACCATACCACTCTGGCCCTCCACTGAGAAAGGTCTTTCGGGAAGTGGAGCATCCTTCTGAATGGTTGCATTGAAATTCACAGTCACAGCAATAACTGCATGGTAAGATCTTCCAAGAGGAAGTAAACACTTAACAGAATAGATTTCTGGATAAGAAGCAAGCAAAGGGTCAAGAAGATGAGGATCCTGATCATCTCTATCAGGAATGCAAGTTGGAGATGCTACTAATTGGGCAAGATCTTGGGATACAGCAAAGTTGTAACAACATTCGCCAGCCAAGTATGTCCCTCATGAAAATATCAACCAATCAGAATGATGAGCATTGTATTCACCAAAGGCAAAAACATTAGCTGAAGGATTTCATTGAAGAACGGAGTTTGTATGGCTGAGATATTATCTAACAAAGCACAATCAGTTGAAGAAGTTGAACAATATAACAAAAAAAGATACCAGTAAGTGGTAGAATGAATCAAGGCTAGGCATAAGCAAATGTTGGACTTATCAGTAGTTTTAAACTCCAGACATAGTACACTAGAAATAGGGATACTATCATGAACATAAATGCCAAGACCATGCATATGAACAACTGAATCCTTACAGAGAAGAGGAAGATAACCAGGGCCAACGAACTCGTCATTATCGATTTTGGGGTCAAGATTAGTCTCCAATAGAGCCAGAATATCAGGCCCAGAAGAAATAAGGTATGACTCACAAAAATCAAATTTGTCCCTAAGCCTCTAATGTTAATGAAGCTAACACTAAAAAGCCTTTTACTGGGGTGATGTTATAGCTGGATAATGGTCTGCCCAGGTCTAACACCCTCACTACAGTGCACAGGTCATTTTACAGTATTTCCAGACTTGTTTACACAGTTATGATTAACACTTACTTTTGAAAACATAACGACTAAAAGATTTTCTAGCATTCACTCCCCTAGATGTAGAACATCAGTCAACCAAAAGCTGACCAACTCATATGAATCCTATGCGAGAAAGGGGGTTACAAGGCTGGTCAATGTTATTAACATCTAATCATCTTATCCTGTAGCCACATAAAATTTGACAAGCTAAATTTTTATCATTCCATGTGTGTGCCTTGTGGGGATGTCCAAAATACAATACAGGTTATTGATAATGCACCATCGGCATAAAATGACTAAAAAAGGTATCTGCATCAAATACAGTATAGAAATATTTCTGGCCATGCAACTTTAGCTAAAAATTCAGTTAAATTAAATGAATTTGCAAGTCTACCTTGAATTTCCTGAAGAGTTTTAAATGACACATCCTGGACTTATTATGGTCTAAATGTATCAATTATATGGATGCCTAATAGATGTCATCATTGTCTTTGCCATATTTGATTTAACATCAACTAACCATACTTACAGTAGTTGAACAGTGTCTTATGACTGGCTTCCAAGCTACACTTACCTTCTCTACTTCTTTACTATTTCCCTTTCTCTTTGATCATTTCTAATCACTTGACACCATGGCTTACTTGGTTGCCTACTAGCTAAATTATAATGAATGGTCAGTGTCCTACATCAACCTAACCAACTATTTCCTTCCATTCCTTCCAATTAACCACAGCACTGCAATGTGCTAGTCTGCCTACACTGCCACAAACTATTTTAATACAGCCCATTCTTAAACTCCCAAATCAGTTTATTGCTAAGACTGGTGCCAAATACTATGCATTGTTCTTTTCTAGACATCTTACTCTGGTGATATCTCATTCCCAATGTTAAACTTCTGCTGATTTACGCCATGAACTTAATGTCCTTACAACTTCAAATAAAACTCAACACAAAAATGGCAAATAACAGCTGCACTCGGTAGGCCTAGGTTACTTCCCACTGCAACAAACGGCAACCCAAGAAACATCGTGCATTACAAGGGAAATCTAGGGTACAGCTGGCCACAAAATGACGCCGGTATCTTTTACCGGAGATACGTGACTTCAAGGCCTGGTCCACATAAGATACCTGTCCTAGTTTGGAGGTGGGATTGCGGCCCAATCCATAAGTTTGCCCCACAGTCGCGAGCCATTTCGACATCTATCAAGGCTGCAAATAAACTTATGTAACATATTAATTACCTCCTGTTATCTGCAGTATTAGGTAACTCTTGTCTCCTGCATTCATGTTCAGCCCAACGAACAACAGCCTCGAAAAGCTGTTTCTCTCGAGCACCAAGAGAGTCTCGTTGCAAAACTGCACATAACGTGTCTAAGTCAATATCTGTGAATCCCTCGGCATTAAATGCGTCAATTGTATGTTTATCAATACATGACAAACACATTTCGGCAAGTTGAGGTTCATCGAACAACCTTGCTTGGGATAACAACGTAAAAGCATTATCTGCCCCCAGATTCGTTTTCAAAAATTCGACACAGGCCGCCTCTAAGTTCGGTACAGCGTACTTCTTGGCTGCATATAACGTGCTCATCACTGTATCCGGACCAATTTGAACTTCATCTGAGTATAAAAACTTTAATAGTGCTAGAAAAGCGTTCGGCTCAATGTCTGGGATTTCTATTTCTTCACACTGTTCCCCAAATCCGCCATTGAACATAGCATCGAAAACGACACTTCCTACCGAAAGCACAAATTTGTGCGCTGGGATGCGTCGAACTTCAGCTCCTTTCCCCAACACAAAGTGGACATCGCTTAACGTTTCGTTGTTACACATATAAGCGATGCGATCCTTGATCGTCGATCTACCGGCTTGCCAGTTGTAATTATTAGCATGCCCAGTTAGATTTGGTGGAGGCAATGGTGGTGACGATGTTCCTTCCTCGGCATTATGAACTGGCGTTGAATTGCTATTTCCTACGTTATGCGATCGACGAAAAAAATTGTTTACTAAATTTGATGGTACACGGGTCTGCTCGTCTTTCTGCATTATCAGCTAGTGAGGAAACGCTGGCAGTGCAGAGATGGCTTGACGAGAGTGGTCCCGTGAGTGTACGATGCCAATGTCACATAAACGTGCTGGCAAACTTTCGAGTTTCCAAACGAGTACTCGTTCCGCAAAATAATATCTTGAAGTCCCTCCGTTGCAAAGACAAAATGTTACTGAAATGTCATAATAGCTTCAAACGGTGACTGATGGCTGCGATAGGAATCGGAAGTGAAAACCGGTATCTAATGCCACTCTGACTCTTGTTTGGAAGCCATACTTGTCAAATGTAAACCAAGTGTTTTTGTCTTCAGAGCGGGAGTCTGGGTCTGCGGAAATTCTCCCAACGAAAACAACAACAACAGGAAACATTTCAATCGAATAAGCCCACGAGGTAGAATGGAAAAGTGGGAGAGGTCAAAACAAGGTGGGTCATTCTGAAACTAAGTATTGGAAACACCCCTCTTCAACCTCTCTCAAACCAATGAACCTTTCAAGACCTCGAGCATCAATATGGTAGTTCCCCACACTGGGTCATTCTGGTTACTTTCAGCCATCCCTTCACAATATAATATCAATTAATGAAACAAGACAAGTAATACTACCAGTATCGTCTTTCGGTTGCTTAGCAGTGCGAGGGGAAAATCACTCCAAAAATATTATAGTACATCTCAGATAAAATTGTTGGTAAAATCAGGTAAGAAAATTTGGCTAACATGCATAAATTGTTGATAAACTGGGTATTTGCGCCAATGATGGTACCCGTATGGCATATTGGGTGTGACGGGGAGCAAGTCTGTTATACCAAGGTAATTATCCTTCCTCCGTTTGTAAATTACGAGAGCTGTACTAACTCCTTCTAATTATATATAATGCAGAGGTCTTAACATAAATGAGAAAATCTTGAGATTTGAAATCATTTTGGTCACATAAAAAATGGTATCATAATTCTATCACAGGGCATTTTTTGAACAAAAGGAAGTTTCTGTGGTCGTCGTTACGCTACAGTAAGGATCTTATTTGAAAGACGTGATGAATAGTTTCGACACGTTAGGAGGTCCAATGGCACGATATATATATTATGTATAATATATATATATCGGCGCGATGGCTCAGTGGCTCCTTCTGCAGCTTTGAGTGCAGAAGGTTCTAGGTTCAAGTCCCACTCAGGGCGATTTGAAAATTTGCCCGTTTCAACTATTTGTAAACTGAGCCATCAAGATTGGCGCCAACCCAGCGGGTCATCCTTCCAGGGTCGGCAAATGGGAACCAGTTCACGATGGGGTCAAATTGTGGGAGCACGAGGAAGAGGAGAGGCGCCCCTCCTTGCCTTCGGGCAGAAGCCATAGGAAAAGGAAGCCTTCGGGTTGCCTTCGACTGCGGTCGAATTATATATATATATATAATACATATATAATACATATATACATATATAATATATATAGTATATATATATATATCACTAATAATCAAAGACGGTTCTCTTTCTGAAGAGGAATTTCTGATGTTTCATAGAGTGTCAACATATACAAAGAACTAAATGCAGCTTCAGAAAATTGCGATTCTTACATCGGCATTATAATGTTTAATAGAAATAGCCGTCAGGGTGAATCGAACCTGTGTTCATGTAAGGGAATGGCTAAAAATGCGAGACATCATCTGGAGATTCCCGAGCAGAGGTCAGCTTACATATGTAGAAAAATAGCATCGAATTTCTTTGCAAACATTGTTAGCTGCATATTAAATCTCCGTCACGGGTCGTAATAAAATCCTAGAAGTTTGGGGTACATACTAACCTCGAATTGCCAAGTTATACAATTATAGAACTTTTCTTGGCAAGATATACTTTCCTACAATTCCTTTGTGATTGTAAATACTGGTACCCTAACCCTAACCTTAAACCCTAAACCCTAACCCTAACCTTACCTTGACTCTAAAATAGTACATGTATGTTTGAAAAATCCTTCTAGGATAGCACATGTAGAAAGATTCTAGAAAAGTACATCTCTAACTTTCTAGCATTTTGCGCGTCTCCCTCTATCACTCCTGATTAGCACGCTTTCGAGATGCGTACAAAATAATCAGCAAAGTAGATCCCATTATATCAACCAAGCACAATTCTTACTGCAACGGCTTAGAAAAGGATGAATTGCAAATGGGTTACTATTTGAACTACACTATACTTTAGCAAGATATTTGGAGTCAATATCATAATAGAAACCTCCTCTAAATGATAAATCTTATCTTTTTGATAAAACTATCCGAGAGATTTTGCCTTGACAATTTCTTCGGATCTTTCTCAAATATACAACGACTCCATGAACGATTCTTTGAATAATACTGACTTGTTCTCCACTTACGTTATCCTTTATAGGCAAAAAGACAATAGACTCATAAGGAGCCATTATCACGTGAATCATGATTACATTAAGGGCTATTTACTTTTTTGGCACCCAAGACCCGTAGCTAGAGGAGAGCTAGGAGGATTAGCCCCTCCTGGAAGATTTCCTAATGTCATACAGCTCCCCTGGTAAAGCAATACATTTTTTTCCCTTGAAAACATTTTTAAAGTTTAGGAGTTGCGGACAAATTTTGTAGAAATTTTCTTTGCATTTATTCGGCAGCCATCTTTGATAGCCTTCGACTGACTCCCTGTGTTTGTTTTGACTGAAACGCTCTAGAATCTAAGGATTTTTTTAGGTCATTTAGGCCTAACCCCCACCAATAATTTCTGTTCCGAAATTATCCCCCTACTCACACGAAGTCAGCTACGGGGTTGTCACATCGAGATACAAAATACATTGTCCTTAGAAATAAGCAATACTCTCAAACTCGTCATGGGCTACCTGCCTGTTTTGCCTATTTCGTAAGACTCAAAATTTAGAACATTAAAGTATTCAATATCTTTCAAAATACGCAACTTTCGGACAGAAGCAGCTTCGAGCCTCATTTCATTTAAATTACTTTTCCGAGCATTTTTAGTACGTGTTGCATACGGCAGTTACAGAGCATGCAGAAGCCGTGGCGCCTGTTATCCGAGAAACGATCTTTTTTCAATGCCGTTATTTTGTGATCACTGAGTTTTAAAGGTTTATGTATGTTAAAATACACTAAAAAAGACACATTTTCCGGACTTACTTTGCATCATGGATATCAATCTATTTGCGCTAGTGTAGAAACCAGCAAAAAACGTAATAAAGAACAGTGTAGTATAGCAACAAGTCTTCATAAAATGTACTGTTTTTACAAGATCGAATTATATTGAGTATATATTGATATAATAAGTTATTTTGATCCTGCTATCAGCATTTTCAAATCCACTCTCTTTGAAGCGATGACGCTCAGCAGCAACATAAAGAAATACATAATGTTTTTTTACTATCGTTGGAATATCCCGCACCTTGGCATAGTAAAGTACAACATCGCCAGTTTAAAGGCGGCTCTTCCTATCACGCAAATCATGCCTTAGGAGAGGGTGCGCCCTCGTTAGTGAACCACATTGATTTTAGTTCCTTGTCATTAGATGCACAGAACATCCGTGAAGAGCAATCGTCGTCATGCACGACCTTCTCAATCTTCCATACGTGTTAAACCAAGCACTCATGGATGTAGAAGGATGAATTTTATCCCCAAAATGGAACAAACGTGCTTCAAAATGGTCGGAGGGACGCACCAGCCTTATATTTTTTATCATTATTTGCTGTGCGAGTAACAAAATTGGGGAAGATCAACTTCGGTTAAGCAGGTTGAGCCCAAAGCGAAGCAGTTCTGGCTGCAGATTGAATGTATTTATTTATGTGTATGTATTAGTTTAGTAAAAATATGCATTTTGCAATATTTGCATTCATGTACACTGACAGAATATGTATTCCATGATTGTTAGTGTCTGCTTGGGTCTCCACTTAATAGAGCAATAGTTAAGTCGACAATCCGGGACGTCAATCTCGAATTCTCACTACCAACAACAACCTGATCTATCAATCTATGTATAGCGATACGGCATACGATACGGTTCGATCTCTGCCAGCGCCGTATAGTACTCAATAAACATAAAATGCGTACAACACTGAAGAGGATCGAACCCAGGATCTCCCACGCAGAAAACGAAGACTTCACCAGTGCAATAGTAAAGTCGATAATCCGGGTAGTCGATCCCGAAATATCACCACCACCGGCAACTTTACTTTTTGTTTCGCTGTTAGCTTCATCAGCGCCATTTCATATCTATAAGTACTCAGGCAAACACACAAGCAGTCATGAACTACATAGTATAGAACTGAATAAACATGAAGTGCTTTTACGTCGCTGGCGGGGATATATATATGTATATAAGTACTCTGACATAGGCAGACAAGACAAGCCATCAAGTGCAGAAAACTCTAAAGAGTTAGATAGCAGTTGACAAGATGAAGAGAAGCGGGATAAATACATAGTATACAGAGTGTAGACTGAAATCAGACAGTCCTTGAAAACAACAAAAGTATAAAGTCTGTCAAAGAGCAGTGTCTGAAAGAAACAACATCACTACTCTCAAAGAAAAAAATAGGGCTCTCACCTGAAACTTAAACAAAGTTGTCGCAAGGTGGGAAAAGTTTTAATCAGACCTCTCTGCCACCAGACTGATGAAATAAACTGGAAGCCTTTATACTAAAACAAGCACCTAACAGTCTTCACTTATCATTCCATTGGAGGCGAGCGCAGCAATTAAACGGCAGAAATGCAACAGGGTCACTATGGAATATGGTACTTCTTCGGAGGTATTGAATGGTGGTGTCAAATCCATCATCAACATGTTTACAAAACTGTTTAATAACATCCTCTTCAGTGGAGAAGTCCCTCATAACCCTGGAAATGCAACAGTAGGCATGATTCTTAGGATAAGAAACACTTCTGATATCTAGACCTAACGATCGGTTATTCATCTACCTGTATCATACAAGATTTTCTCTCAAGTCCTGCTGAGACATATGCTCAGGACACCAGACAGCCATCATGCAAGAGGAGAAGCTAGTTTAGATCAGGCTTTTCCACAGTTGACAACATCCAAACTTTAAAACAGCTTCAGAACAAGTTAGTGAGTACAGTATCACACTAACCTTTGTCCATTTGGATTATGGCTTTAGACTCCGTAGAATTTAATGTTCACTTCCCGCAAAATCCAAGAAGTTGACTCTACTTAAATCACTGTACTACAAGAGCTGTATATTAAAACCACTCAACTCTAAAAAAATCAATCAATTAAATTGTTCAACCACAGTCGAGGGCGTCCCGAAGTCTCCCTTCGTATGGCTTCTGCCCGAAGGCAGGGAGGGGCGCCAATCCTCTTCCTTGTGTTTCCACAGTTTGAGCCCAGTATGAATTGGTTCCCATTTGCCGCCCCCGTAGGGATGACCCTCTGGGTTGGCTGCCAGCTTGATGGCTCAGTTTACAAATTGATGAAACAGACAAAGT
>JAAAKL020004177.1:0-21490 GCA_010016065.2 Carybdea cf. marsupialis auct. non (Linnaeus, 1758) | reverse complement strand
GAGATGTATTTTTCTAAGGCATGCAGGTCTACGAGATGTATTTTTCTAAGGCATGCAGGTCTACGAGATGTATTTTTCTAAGGCATGCAGGTCTACGAGATGTATTTTTCTAAGGCATGCAGGTCTACGAGATGTATTTTTCTAAGGCATGCAGGTCTACGAGATGTATTTTTTCTAAGGCATGTTTGTGATTATGATTAAGCCCGTATTGATAAGTGGCGGGAAGGTACCTAAAGCTACCATTGCCTTTTCACTTCCTTTTTTTAAGAACTCACGTTATGCTGTGGAGCCGCTTGTCATGCCCAATACCTTGATCTTATTTTTTTACTTGATCTTGTTTCCTCCCCCCTCACCCCACCCCCGCAATACACGCATTTCACACCTCTCAGAGGCTGCCAACAGCCAGGACGCACGACCCCATCACGACACTACTACTTCAATGTTAAACTTATGTCGGTCTATTAAAGGTGAAGTGAGAAAAATCCCATATTGTAATTAAAATAATCAGCCCCTACCTATATCAGTAGTTGGATGTGGTACTTTTTCAGTCTGACTATAGAACACCCTTAATTCGAATGGTTCCTTTCTATTTAATGTCAGCATCTTTGTAGCAGGGAAGCTATGGAATTTATCAAATATTTCCATTTTGCCATCTTCTTCCGATGTCTGAGCTTTCCACATGATGCTTATTGGATATGTTGTTGCATCTAGTACCTCTATGTCTTTAACCTTGAACGTGGGGGATAGCATCGCACACTAAAAATATAACCAAAGAAAAAGTTTAGTACCGTATAACGAGCTTGTAAAAGAGTAATGACATCTAAAATATTTTTCGACCTCTTGTCTTCATTTTGTACATCAGAATCGTATTAATCCAACAAAGTAAAGGTAGCAATATTTGTGACAAATCCAATCTCAGCTTATATAATGAGTCCCATGTAAACAAATATAAAAGTTACCTAGTTAGAGCTATCGTGCCATTTGGCAATATCAGGAGGCGTAGGTTTAAGGAAATCAACTTTTTGCAGCGTCAATGTGAGAGTTTAGCCAATAAAAGCCAATATAGCGTTGAGAACGTATTCCAACTTCGAGTTAACCGCTTAAATAGGAAAAAACACGCTTTCGAGCCACTTCTGTTTCTTAAATCTGAATTTTTGTACACTTGACGATAATCATGTTGATGAAAATGACAAAGAAGATACTACTGCTCATGATAACAATGACGATGATGACGACCATGACGACCATGATAATGATGATGAAAAAGGTGATGACCATGACGATCACCATCACCATGAACATCACCATCAACATAAAGATCACCATCACAATGACTATGAACATGACTATGACCATGACGATCACCATCACCATGATAATGATCATGACCATTACCATGACATGACCATCACCATGACTATCACCATGACTATCACTACGACTATCACCATCACCATGACCATCACCATGCCCATCACCATGCCCATCACCATGCCCATGACAATGACCATGACCATGACCATGACCATGACGACGACCATGATAATCACCACCACCACCACCACCATCATCATCATCATCATCATCATCATGAATATCACCACGACTATCACCATGACCATGATGATCACCATGACCATGACGATCACCATGACCATGACAATGACTATAGTCATGACCATGCTGGTAAAAAATATGCTGACTATGACAATCGATCGTGCGGGTAACGAGGATAATGAAGACGACATTGATGGTGGGGATCATTATAATACAGACGTAGATAATAGGGAGGATAACGATGATCGTGACGACAGTGCGAAACATTCTCTTATTACCTGAATGGCACATCCCCTTGCTACGGCCTCGTCGGCGTTCAGAGTTGTGCTGACATCCTTACCAAAAACACTTTGTACTATTTCTTTCACGGCTGGAACTCTTGTTGAGCCACCGACAATTTCGACAGCATAAATATCTTCTTTCTTCAGGCCTGCCATTACAAGAAAGGTATGTGTACGTAAAACGAATACACGATAACCCTAATACTTAGTATAAATGTTAACTCAAAAAACATTGAGAAAGAAAATACTCGTTTGGCTACAAGACTCGAAGGATTGTCCCCCAAATTAAGCAACACACCTGAACTATGAAGATATGGATGTACATATGAAGAAGCCTATGTTATGGACCGGATTAGAAAGGCAACTAAAAACAAATGGCGCGCAGTCATTACACGTAAAAGATTCAATTTGAAGAGCTAAATGCGGTGATCCTATTGTAATGGAAATAACACATAGATGTAAACTAACAATTAACCAATCGTAAACTGACACGAATCTACTAACACCATCCAGAATCTTTACTAACCAATCACCTTCCACTTGCTGTCTTATCTGTAATTTGATTAGCTGTAATAGTTTAGTATAAATGTTCAGTGTATATATCATTTTTGTGTTGTGTGTGGCAGACCTCTGAGATCTATGAGCGCTGTCAATCTTAGATAAATATATCGTGGAAAAAGTGAATATACTATTTATTCTTGTGGATATTCGATAACCTGCCAGCGAGTACCCGAAGAGCTAGTACAAGTAGAGAGAGGCGCTCATTACACTATAACTACGAAAAAGTAATACAGAAACACCTAGCATACCTGTGAATAGAACAATTATTAACTCCTTACCAGGTAAACTGGCGAAAATTAAACCTTAAACTAGTAAATAGCTAAAAATATAAAGTGTGACTCGACCCTTGGGTGAGACGCGATTACGTAAGGAATACTGTGTCAACAAGTAGAACGGTAAAGCCTTACCTGACTTCTCCAATGCCCTTGTTAAAGGAAACTGCACTCGTTCAAGCAACGATGCTGTAAGTTCTTCAAATGTACTCCTGTGGCACAGAAAAAGGGATAAAGAGTTGCTAATGTAAGATTTTCTGCTGCAACGTGGCATATTCTATCAGATATAAGATGCCAATAAAGCATCTTCTTAACAGTAACATCATTGTTGTCTTAATCTTCAGGTACGGCAGAGCAGGGGAGCAGGGGAACTTCCCGGTCCCTGATCTTCAGAGCGGTTTCGCCCTTTGCACATTACAAAACCCCATTCCTAAATCTAGCTGGCAGCAAGAGCTGCCTTGTTTACAAATTTTTCGAGATGAAAATTACATAAATAAACATAAGGCATATAAGATCCTATTCTGTGCTTTCAATTTTGAAGATAATGGAATAATCTCTTCTTCATTTGGAAAATTTGTTTTACGGAACCGATTAGTCAGATTGAAATACAGGAAAATAGTGTCCATCTCTATCATAAAACCAGTCCCTACGGCTTAGCAGTTGCCCAAAATTATCTTGATTTTTATACTGTTAAAGTTCACAGCCTCTTTCTAGTGCCAAGGAATGGATAACATGTGCAAATATCTCTGCTGGTCCATTTCCTTTCTGTAAACGCAAGTTCTCTATTTTCTTAATTTCTAGAGACATTAAACAATTTTGTTTACAAATCAGGGCAAAACGTAGAATTGTGCTATTTGTGCATTCGCTTTATATTCTCGTAATTCCAGTACAAAATTATATACTACGATCAGATTTTGTCGATTGCGATAAACAGAGAAGACTTCCACTATCGTAAGTGCCGTTTTGGCTCTAGAATGACGTCATTAATATAAAGGTACACAATACAGTCTGTGATGGTCAAGTCAGCTCTTCTGCACGCTTCCGACTACCACGATTCCCAGGTCACATGTTTCACTACTTTTCAAGCATTTTTCTTGCTCATAAACCCTTAGCATTCATCTTCACTTGCTGTTCTTCATTATTTCAATTTACTTTCTTTACTTCCTAATCGTTCACTGACCTCGCTACTGCTATTTTCTGTCGACTAGCTTCGCCTATAAAAAAGTTTTCTCAAATCCCAACAGGCATTTCTCTTTCTCAAACCTAAGTACCATGCTTGTGCAGCATACCTGTTGTACTTCGTTCTGATTATCTGATTCTGATTGGAGACACCAGGCTCTATTTAAGCTGAAGAATCATAAATCTGTATACCAGCCTTCTTTTCATAAGAACAGTTGACTCCAGTTTCAGCCTGGTGTTTCTTTCTTCAAAGTATAATTTCAGAGTTTCCTATTTTCTATTCCAATTTCCTCTGCGTAATAGTGTCCAGGCATAACAAATGCGGAGGGAAAGTATGACGGCACGATTTTGAAAATGTTTGAATTCACGACAAAATACTTAATTTTCATGTTGCCCTACTAGTAACAACTTCAATGGACAAAATTGAAAGTGATGCCCTTTTCCAACACCGAGATATCAGGTCTCAAAGTTTCGAGTCTCTAACAAAACCTGTTCATTTGATGCTGGTTCCTAACGTAAGGAACCAAGGAATATTAACAGAGTTTTGGCTAGAGATTTTTGAAATTCAAACGCATCTAGTTTACAAACTACCTACACTACAGATCTGGTATTTTGGGAAACAGCCTATTTCAGGATTGCCTTCAGATATCTGGAGTCAAATCGTACTATTTCCAAAACTTTTGATCTGAGACGTCATCACTTTGCCTTTGCACTAAAGTTTCTGTACATCCTTGATATCGGATGTTGTACTGGTACCTACACTTCTATTTTCAGCAAAGGAATAGACCTGAAATAAATTGTATGTTGTTGTAACTTTACTACGTCAACGAAATTATAGTGTTCAACTGATTCTATCACAAGCTGTTTTACCCTTGTTTTCGTGCTCTTTTGCCTTATCTACCTCTATTCTTTTTCTATTATCTGCAATTGTCGCCGATATCAGATTTCTTGAATTTTTTGAATTCCAGCCTCTCTTGTTTCTGGCAGTATCCACCATTCTTGGCAATCTGACATCGTCAAATCCCCTAAGGAGTTGAGTCACACATCAAAAAATTGTAGCTTTAATGCCAGTCTTGTCAATTTCCCCCTTCACTTCACTTTTATATATTCACTTAAGAAAATGTCTGTACATACACTTCTCCAATAATATTAACCACGCTTCCATAATAGCTAATCTTAATATAATATCAGCAGATAATTATGGATTGTTGAATGGACAAACAACAAATCAGCACGAGCCAACTTAATTTTCACATCCTCTTTCATTGTCTAAGGTGGCGACGTAACCCTTCATTTATTAAATTGTCGTTCCTCCCCTTTATTCGACGGTTAATGACTCTTATTACGACCAAAGATGTAGTCTAAACATAGAACCTTATTTGTACCACTCCATCATCATACTACATCATTAAATTTAAATGCCAATCGACATGCTACGTTCTTGTAAGACCAGTAATGTTTCATCTCGATAGCGCAGTGTACACAGTGAATACTCGGGTCAACGCTTAACGGTTTGTCATATCATCCTACCTGCTTATTCTTGCTGAAACATCGATATCATTCATAAAGCATTCTATATTCAATGGCAGATCTGTTGAATTGCTGCTCATCAGTTTTTTCATTTTCTCTGATTCAGTCCCCAATCTTGTCCAAGGTTTCGGTTTTGACTGTGCGTTTATTTTATATTTATTCTGAAATAGAATATACAAAGAAGACTCATGTCATAAGGAAAATGAATTAACAAAATTGTGGCCATATAATGTCCTCTATAGTAACCAGTGTGTATGTATCATTTCCTCTATCTCAGGTATGTTGAGTGCATTTGTACTTCTGGCCTGTATTGATCCACAATAGTATCTAGCGCAATTCATGATAATGTCTGATACAAAGAACGGTGAACCGTCAGGCAAGGGTTAAGTACAGTATACTGCAAAGGTTCAAATAATGGATCACGGATCACACTCCATTTCTTTGAGAGCATGATAAAAAATAACTGAAAGAGAATAGCAATCGGCATCTTCCTAACCAAAATTTTTCGCCTGCAATGGACAGCTAATATCTAGGATGCACACTAAGTCCACCAATTTTCAATGAATGTAACCCTTGTGCTGCCTAACTGGAGTTACACTCTCTGCGCTACATAATCCATCTTGAGCCTAATGTCGAAGTGTCACTCTTACAATTTCACCTTCACAATAGATCAATTCTTTACGTGCTAATGTTGATGCAAGTCCATGCAGACTTACTGAGTTTGGATAAACTTTTCTGGGGCATCTAGGCTAGGGCACCTAGCCTAGAATCTCAATCCGAGTAAGCATTTCCACTAAGGCTGGCCTTAACGAGTATACTGATCAAATCAAACCGAAGAACACCAACAAAATCTGCATGATCTAAATGTCGTGCTTTAGGGCCCTTGAAATATAACCCGGGCTTCCTTTTTACAAAGCTGCAAAGTTTCTCAACGCCTGACTCCTTCTTCCTGTCAGTATTACAGTTTTTGTCCTTTACCCCTAAATATTATTAAAAATGCTGCGATTACCCTTCAGTTAGCTCTCTCTCTCCCTCACACACTCTAGAAAACTGTGATAATAATTCACCACTTACCAAAATTTCTGCTCCAAAATGATTTCTTAAGGCAGCATCAAAATCCCTCCCACCAAGATACGGATCACTGTCAGAAGATAAGACCTGAAAAACACAAAATTAAACATTGTGTAAGAGATGAAACATCTCAGTGTAAGTAGATCCCACTACTGCAACGAACATACTTACTGTATCCTGAGAGGATGCCTCATGCAACAGGTTTATTGTAACTCACCAAACATAGACAATACAGAGAATCCAGGTCAGAACCTACTGGTGGAGTATTTGAATATGTGTGATTGGTTCCAGAAAGGCTCTAATTTATCGTACTAATAAGGTACAGGCCAAGTCGATTCAGGTAAACGTCAATAGTGGATGTGGGTGTGGGGTGGGGTGGGTGGCATGGCAAGAGACAAACGTGTAATTTTGTCAAGAGGTAAAAGCAAAAGGAGAAGGTCTCATATGATCAAAGAAATGCCATGAGTGACGAAAAGGTGACTAAATAAATGGAGTGTAATGTCTGTATCTGCCTTGACAGACGAATTACCTTCAGATGAAGAAGTAGGAAGGGGACTTCTTTATACTAAGTTATGCTACCGCTCTGTGCAATACTACAAAATGAATATCAAATCATTTCTTCTAAAACCGAAGCTACTTTTAAAACCTAGTCATATGGTGCCCTGGGCTAGTCTTATTATGCACTCCTAAACGGCCTTGGTCTTTACTAGAACAGTTTGTCTTTGGACATATTCATGTTACTTCACTTGCTGCTTATCTATTTAAAATACTCTGGCCACTTAACCTAACTTCACAGATGTCTTTGAACATTTGCGAACTGGCAAATACTCAACCTTCCTTTCTTAAATCTTTACAAGAAACCAAGTCTAATAAAAGCAGCTGCCTGCATTAAACAGGTTCAAAATAGGATCTCAGTATCAGGAGTGAGATCATGTTGACCTACCTTAAACTTTCCTTTGTGCAATGCGCAGATACAAATTTGCAGAGCAGAGTGACCCATGTCAACAAATGCTACATTCCTTGGCTTCTCTTCAGGAGCTGGTAAATCTTGCTTATACAAGCCATAATTAAGAGCAACTGCAAAATAAAATATGAAAATGTCCACTTTTAATTGACAAAAATAGTATTTTGCCTGTAAGATTGAAACAATAAACACTGCAGGTTAAATGGAGATACTCTTTATCATGCGAAAATTTGGTATTAATAAATATAGGATATTATTGCTTTATCAAGGAACTTTGTTTGTTGGCTATTTTGTTACAAAATTTAGTTTTGCAATAGCAGAAGTGATGCAGCTGGGACTTAGTATGCATTGTAAGCCTCTTCCCCTTGCCAATTCTTCACTGTTATTCCCATATCAAATGCATCAGCTAAAAGAAAGGAGTGGCAGAGTTGTTGCTGTGAGATTATTGCAAGGTGTTTCTAAGAAGTAAATGTGGCACTACCTGCGAATGACATGAAACACGCTATGATTTTTGCAAAAAAGTAGTCACATGTGTCAATTCTTGCACCAGAAGTGACATGCCATATGTACCTGAAACATGGCCCAGTTGCCCATATCAAAGATCTAAGAGTTTAACAGGCTTCTTTCACCAAAATGAAAAACTTTGAAAGTAAAAATATTACAAACTTAGCAAAGATATTTGGACTAGCTAGATGTTATGAATATGGATTATTAGCGACTGGAATAAGGGCAAAAAAACCTGCTTTGCTCAAGAGGCGATGAACTTGTGAGTTATGACAAGCTAGTACTGTGCTCCAAATGAAGGTTACTGAGACCTGTCATGGCATAGAGAACAATAAAGGTAGGATAGGAAGGTGCAGAGACAGGCAGTGCATAAATGGAATGTTGCCTAGTGGAATAAAGTTGAAAAAGTAAATGTTGATGATGACAATGATAATGATGATGATAACAGCAATGATGATACTCGAAAAGTTACATAACAAAAAGGGAATATTCCCCTTACCTGCAGCTGTATCATTCATCAACTTTAAGCAGTTCAGGCCAGCAATTTGTGCAGCAATAAGAAAAAATCGACGTTGGACGTCCGTAAAATAGGTAGGAACCTAAAGGAAAGAAAAAACATGATTCCCTTGACAATGGTGTCACATTAGGTCCATAAATACATATGGCCTAAATTTTTCAACATCAATAAATGCATATGTTTTACAATACATCGTAACATTTCAGCAAGAAGTATTGAGCAGGGTGAGAGATATCACAGTTTAAAATTGTCACAGGTAAATTCAACCTCAACCAGTAAAAGACAGGTTAACTTATTTCTCGGGGAAAATATATCTATGGGATAAACAAACAAACATTTGAGATGAAAGGTATATATCTATTACAGTTACAGCAAATCCAGTAAACAAGTGTCATACTTACTGAGATCACACAATCTGTCACTTTAGTGCCAAGATTTACTTCTGCTGTATTCTTAAGCTCTGTAAGTAGCATGGCCATAACTTGTTCTGGTAGAAATACTGTTTCCTCACTTAAGTAATATACCTACATCAAGGGAAACATAACTTGCTGTAACATGCAGATCCAAGTCAGTTAAGTGGATGGATTTATTACTAACATTGAAAACAAAATCAAAGTCATCAAAAATAAGAGTTTACACTCATCTGGCCACATAGTTAATCAATACACCACAGCCCAGTGTTGCAAGCATATAAAAGCCAAGAATCGAAGACCAACAAAAGACTGCCAAAATGATGGGTAGCTCAAATTTATAAAGACACAAGAGTTCCTCTAGTTCCTGATGAAAGTAGAGCAAAGGACTGTCTAACATGGCACCTGGCTTCCAGATTGGGAAGAACAAGGGGGCATATAGACCTGAGCACTTAAGCAGGCAGGCAGGCATAAATAACCCAAAACAAAGAAATTTTACAGGTATCACTACACAAAAATGCCTTGCTTATTATTTGTATAGCATAAACACCATAAACAAAATCACCTGTTTATCATTTGCAGGTGTCTCCCTTGTCGAGGTTTAATCAACAATCATAGCAACTTAAGAAAACCCATGCTTTCATAGGTGCTGTGTATGTGGTTAACAAACCACAGGCCCATTTAAAACCTAGGTGCCTTTGTTTACCCACAAGTAAGTACTCTTAAAGTACAAGGGTTTAAGGAAACATGGCAATCCTCAGTACCACAATGTTATGGAAATCTAAACCATTCAACTAATCATATACACCTTAAAAATGCCATTGTAATAAGCTCATCTAAACTACTTCCCATACCACATGTCTTTAAGTGTTTTAATCAGGGTGCAAGGTAACCTTAGAACCATAGCTATCCATATTGAGACTTCCCCAGTTAAATCTAACTTTTACCCTTTAGAAGTTTAGATCTGATACCATTGTGTAAGTGTTAAGGAAACTGTAAAGTTAAGAATGTGATAAACTAAATGAGAAAGGTTATCAGAAGTTTGCTCTTGTTGGTTTATACATCTATATGTATACATACATAATGGGCAGATGGATGGACAAATGGATGAATGGACAGATGGATGGATGGATGGATGGATGGATGGATGGATGGATGGATGGATGGATGGATGGATGGATGGATGGATGGATGGACGGACGGATGGACGGACGGAGCACAAGTTTTGAAATTTGTAAATTCGTGATACATAGTTCATGATAAAGAGAAGACTATAGAAAGTATCAAATATTACATATGAGAGAAGATCAGCATGTTAAAATGTTTTATAAGGTGATATCAGGTGCCAAGTGAAACTCAAATTGTTCTGCTACTTGTTTGACAAGCTACCAGCATCCTGGCAATTCTCCCACCTTATATGCTCAGTAGATATCCATTCATACAAGGCAAATAAAAAATTCATCAATTGTGGGAACAAGGTCTCACTGAAATAAAAAGATGGAAATTGTCATCTACAATTGAAAGAAAACTGTTCCCATTGTTTAAACAACATACAACAATCAGATGATACAATGATGGCTCACAAATGTTTAGAGACTAAAATACGCTTCCACTGGGTGATTGAAAACAAAAGATAAGGATTCAAGTATCATCCACAAACTGTAACTGGTTATCAGGGTTAAGTGTACGTGAAGGTTAATGCTTCGGCTTTGTAACAAACCAGGACCAAATTAAGATCTCCATAACAATATTACTTCCACACATGACACCATGCATCAGCTTATACTATTCCTACTAAAGTGACTAAAAGTTGGGAGGCAGAAAAAAAAATATAAACAGCAGTTAACATCTAAATGTTTTCCACGATGTACCAGCATTTTGCAGGTACTGTCAATGTTTTCTTGATTCAATAGTCAATACTTGATCTTAAATTTATACAAAATTCATAAATCTACATGATAGAAGAGACACTTACAAGCATATTCTGGTCACAGAACACTGTAGAACAGTGCTTACTTAATGGGTAATGATAGTCTAATACTATCTGGCATGCCTAAATACTCCTTTCTTGGGTGGGAGTGTTTCTTGTCATTGTAAAGACTTTGCGTATTAAGCTATTAACAAGCTTGAATCCATCTTAACTGGTTTGTTAAGCCTTCCATAGCATGTCTCACTACAGTGAAATTTTCTCAAGCTTAATTACTAGTTTTAATTTTACAATCAGCAACACTTTTGCCTGACATTTTCCATTTTCTTAGAGCTGTCTGTTGTAAACCTTACCAAGTACAGACACGTAAAAACTATTAGCATCATAGTTGATAAGCATTACATGGATAAACTAGGGTCAGTGTTAAATATAATGTATTGATTATAGAGTTGCTCCCAGCCAGAAATTGCAGGTACCTAATATTGTAATAGATCACATGTTTCAATACAAACAGATTTTCAACGATGTGAGAGTCTATTTTCCTTATCAAGTTATAATGTGTGTTATTATGATATGATGATGGAAATAGACCCCCACAATTGTTTTGTCAGAATTATATACTCTAGATATGTAAATGATGATGCAGTTTTAATGCCATGCACCCCTCTTTACAGGGGCTAGGGTGGTTCCCATGTACATAGAACTTGTTACTGCAGAATAGAGCACTTTAAGACCAGATGCCCTTCCTGACATCACCAATGCCCTTCCAGGGTTATAACCCTGACCCTGGTGACTTGAAGGAACTTATCCACTAGATTAGGGTGGCTCTGCAGTCTAGATATACAAAAGGGTCAACAAAAGAAGGGCAGAATCAATAGCCCCTTCAAAAAACACTCAAGTCTATTCCACCAATTACCAAATAGGTAAAGCTTTGTTTGGTGTTTTGTAAGTATTAAAACAGCAATATAAAAAGTAACAGAACCATATTTGACATACCTTGATTCCTACTCTATCATTTTCTAATTTAACAACTTCAAAGGGAAGTGATTGTATTTCCTGTTGTACAAATGGGTCACTATAAGGCCTCCCAATCAATCTTTTAAATTGTGTCACTGTGCTCTTTAAGTTTGACAACATCTACAGGGAGAGAGTAACAATGTTAGCAACAGATGCAGAATCAACAAGAAAATTGTCACAGAACTCACACTCAAATCAAATACTCAGCTTGGTGGCATTGGAATATATGCTTCCACGATCTTCAAAAATCCAAGCTCCTCTAAACAAACACCATTAAATAATATTTCCAAATATCACATATTGCACAGGTTCGGCAGAGTGTTTCCTTCCCCATATATAACTTGCACTAGCTAGTTACAACCATTAAGGTGGCTCTCCATAGCCAAGGAATGGTTGTGAAATTGAAAAGTTTCACAAAAGGGGTGGTTTTGCATCGGCAACATTTATAGGGGGCAATTTTAATCAAGAAAACAATACATGCCTCAAACTAAATCAAGAAAACAATACATGCCTCAAACTAAATGGAGGTACCTCAATTTGGTGTAGCCCCCTTTGACCTCCTCTCAACTTTATGCAAGGTTGCTATAAACTTGGCCAGTGCCTGAGTCTGCCATGCATATAACAATCTTTACAACATCCATACGGTGAAACTCAAATATGTAATAAACCATAGTCAAAACAGTTACCTGGTTCTTTGCAGATATCCCAACAGATCTTTTTGCACTTGAGAAACCAACAACAGCACTATGGAAAACATGAAAAGTAACATACCAACAGTTAAACTTCAAAGAACATTAACTGCTTTAATAATCACTTGACTGGAAAATATTAATTGACTTTTGCATTACCTAAACCAGTCCTTCATAAATGCTCAAGATACCAAACTTAATTTCTGCTAACATCATAGCAATACAGTTCCTGTTGCAATGATCTCCATTAATGATTGAACTATGTTGACAGAAACACCTTTTTTATCCTTTTAACATCTTTTATCTCTCATTTTTGCATGAGGTGAGAAGAGCCCACTTTTGTAGGACTTGTTTGGAGCATGGAGCACTTTAAGGCCAGATTGCCCTTCCTGACATCACCAATGGACCTTCCTGGGATTGAACTCTGACCCTCTAAACCCTCTTGATCAAAAGGCCAGGAACTTATCCACTAGACCATGGTGGCTCTATGGCAGAAACACTTACGAAACCTAATTTATCCAGATGACCTAACAGTGAAACTGGGGGGAAACAAGGTTGTGGCAAAGATACAAGGAATCAACTATTGTAACTACTGCATTGTTTGCATACTTGTTTTGACCAGTTTTTGATATGGGAAGGTCTAGGTTTAATCAACACACATGGGAATTATCATTATATTGTAATTGTCAAGTACTTTGACATTTAATATTTTTCTAATTATATTTTTGGAGGTGGTGGGGGTACTGTATAATTAATCTGACAATTTAGAGGGCTGATACAAAACACCTTACTGCAAACAGTAGCTGGACATGATTACATTTCTAATACGTTTTGATCAGACTCGGCACCATAGCAATCTTGAAAGTAAATGTTCTATAAATATATAGTGTCCGCATGTTTACTTATGATGTGACTAGTTCTAATGAAACCCATGTGTGTATTTACCACATGTGCACATCTCTGTCTACATCTGTGTGTGGAATACAACAAGATAGGGTCTCTCTTAAAGTGGCAGAAAATATGAAGCCCTTCATGAGATGGTAGTGAAAGAACAGTGAAGAGCAAATGAATATGTGATCAACCACTATCAAATCCAATGCCTAAATAAACATCTTCTGTCAGTGGGAATTCTGTATAGAGTACTCTATAACTTAATTGAGGCATGTTAAATTTTGAGGCAAGGTTGTTAAACTGTGATACAGGGGTAGTCTTCAGGTGGTGCAAATGGTACTATAATAACTGTGACTATATATCAGTGGAAAGTCCAAATATATATTTTGGTAGATTTAACATAAGTATTTGTATTGTATTCTCTTGTTTCCCGTTATGTAAAAAACTATTCGAGGAACGCTTTTCTTTGTTCATAACAAATCTGACATCTTTTTCTTCAATTACTGTAAGTGGTGCTATCATTGGTTGATGATTTCAAGAGGTGCAAAGAAGATTGATAGTTAAAAGGTACTGAATAAAAGCTCTTAAACTGTTATATACTACACCAATTTGGGCTTCAACAACAGCATAAATATTATAATATTGACAGAGGAAGTCTTGCAAAACAAAGCATACATGAAGCTGGTCCTGGCTATTTGGAGAAGACAACGTTCTTTCTTGGTGGTTGATTGGTAAGTAACATCATCAATCCTTGACTATGCCTTAGCCCAAAAGGCAATAGTTTGGTTTGTCCTTACTTCTTCACAAGTACATGTACCAACCTAATGGTATGTCTGTGACAAGCAGATAATAAAGAGAAGCTAAAGCACTGGTAGCAGTATTGACAAAGCCTACTTTTTAGAATATACATGCACCTTATAATCTTGTATGAAAGATTTAGGAGTTTTAGATCAGCAGACCAGGACTAGGATGACATTACTTGCGGTGCACCTTTTTGCATTTAATGGCTATATTCCAACTGAACTTGTTGCAAATATATAAGTGGACCTGAGACAACTTTCATAAAATTTGGTCATGTAGAGGACAAGACTTTCTAAGTGTATTTCTCGAAATTTTCCTGAAGGTCTTCATTTCATCATGGATGAGTAAAAAGGTTTGTTTATCTGGAAGAAGGAGCTTGAAAGACGTCCAATAGTGGAGTTGCTGTCAGTTGAACTGGGCATCAACCGATTTAAACAGAGAGAGGGAAAAGGCTTGGAAAGATGTAGCTGGCCACCTTAATGCCCTTACAAGCCCCACATTTAGAGTTGCTGGCAGAGAAGTCAGAAATAATTGCACATAGCTGACTCGAAATGTTCAAGGAAAACAATGGTATTTACTGGTAACCTTAATGCATGTACCAAACGAGGGATGTCATCTTTGGCAAAACAAAACTCTGAGAGGCATTCATCATCCACAAGATTATCCAGGACAAACCAAATGTAGTTCTAGTATTGTTATACTGGTACTAATATTTCATTTACATCCATAAACAAACCAAATCCTCACTGATTATATCACCTGTGTAAAGCGTAGCAGAAAGTTAATTGGCAGCCACTTTTGTTTACAAGAAAACTTGACTTTGACCTAGTTGTCACGATGAGTTTGAGGTCGTTTTTGTTCACTAAGTATGAAAACTTAAGGTCCTACATACAGCAATGTTTCCTTCGGACGGTACTTCATTAAACTGACAATTCAAAACCATGCTGTTGTACCACCCTGGACATTTTGTTGAATGTGTTGCTCTCAAATGAGGTGTCGGAAAGGGCTTAAAAGCCTAGCATAAAAGGTCCCATTGTCGTGACGTATGCATGAATTGTCGTGCGTATCCATTACATTTCGTGATTGTGCAACACAACGCCAGAGCATGTATTGCATTAAATACATATTATTCGTGAAGATATCCTTTTCCTTTCACTGTTATAACTACCGAATTTCGTTTTCCCACAGGATTTAAGGGTCGACCTGCATGATAGTTGTGTGAAATAGACCAATATGTTACTGTGTCATGCCAGCATAACTCAAAATTGTCCTCCATTTAGCATCTAAACATGTTCAGGAGCTCTATATCACTTCAGAGATTAGGAAGATGCTCATGCACGTTAAGTCCCTAGCAATGTTAGTGTGGAATGTACAACTCAATGTTGGGCTGGCCCTTAAAGATGTCGTCCTACTTCGGTAAAATTACATTTGATACCTAGAAATTGCCGATATCATAATTTAATCGAATTACTGGCTGGTCTGCTGCGCCCCTAGCTCACACAAATGCTTTCGAAAAACATTGATATAGGGTAGGCCAACAAAGTGCATGCGAGCGCTTACATCATTATCATCCGCTCTCACTACGCCGGTATCAAGCGTCCCGCAAAGAGCTATAAAATTTGGAATGTTTTGAATACAAGACTGTCCAAAGGGTTTACAAAAATAATCCTAGAATATTGTTTTCCCCAAAATATGTCTTTCCAAGTACTTTTATGCCATAAGAAGCACATTTATTGCCTATATTAAGAGATCCTCCAATACTTACGGTGTGCACCTGTCTGAGTACTCGTTGGCCACGGTTTCAATCCCTCCAGCTCGTGCAACGGCCACATAGCAATTTAAATTTCCAATATCGAATCCCACAACTGCCATATTTCAAACTAAAAAAATCACAACAACAGGAGGCAAAGATTTAAGAGTGTAAGACCATCCAAGTATTGGTAAGTAGAAAAATGCTGCACATATATCCAGTCCGATGCTCGATCGATTTGTCCAGAAATTTCCATGCTTTAGAACTAGTGCCCAGGCCTAGGATGACATCGTTGCGGAGGAATCTCCATTTGGCATGGTTGCAAAGAACTGCTTTGCGAAGTTACACGATCGCAACAGGAATGTTGATGGGATCAGTGGCAGGCGAGAGGGAAGGACTGGGGTGGAGAATCATGAATGATTACACCGGAAATAACGAGTGGATTCTCTTTTATAAATCTTTCTATTCCTTGAGGAAAACCCTGTGTCTACAGAATATCCAAGGGGACTATGGTGAACTATTGTGCCCATGTATGATGCCAAAATAAAAGAAACTGAAAAGACAGGAGAAGAGTAACCAGACGTTAAGCATTTCGTACTTGAGCAAACTCAAACATCCTGGGACCAAAGCAAATTTTCAAACTAATAGATGTGGCTTAATTTATTCCAAGAGCCACGTTTCAGGTACCGGCGGCCGTCAGACAAGGTGAGACAGGGGATCTCACCCCCTCCTGGCGACGGCTTGACCCCTGTTTGAATCATTAACCTAAGGCTGTCCCCCAAATAACTGAGTGAAATATTGCTGCCGTCTTGAGATTCTGTCTTTCTGGCTTGCCCCATTCAGTACACCTCTATTTGCTCACTTTGTACCTGTGATATTGTTAATAAGTTCCCAGCTCTCACCGCGTTTGATTTTTCTTGTTTGTTAGCTCAACAACTGATCATTCCCTCTTTCGTCACGTAACAGCATCATAAGCATCTTGTAGTCTATGTTTTTCTCTTATCATATTCTCTTGGTTGTCATTATAGATTGCTTTCGGTACACCACAAAGGTACCCTGGACATCTTCTCTGGCTTCTGTTACTCTGACATCATCAGAGATACATTCCTTCTTGGGTTCCTACCGATTTTCTTTCTCATTCTTTGCTCAAATGAACGTTCCATATGACTCTTCTACAGTGCTTAATGACTCATATCTCTTTCGAAATCAAACTTAGAGCCTCAGGACAGCGACCGTCATTTTAATCATACAGTTGTTTTGGTGTCAACCGTGCAGTGACAATTCTAAGAGGAGATATGATGTTGCTAACACTACTGAAAGCTCGGCACTCTTCACTAAGTGCCTTCATTTTTGGTTCGCCAGTATAAATCCACCTTAGTTCATGTTTCCCTCACGCCAGTATGAAATTTCCGTCGCTTTCCTGACCTGCAGATTTTTTGTCAGGTCGAGTTGTTTTTCAAAGTATGTAAAGAAACCTGACTGAAAAACAATCAGCACTTTTCAATTACTTTATACTGCAGGAGAGTCTTAGTGACGTTCCCAGCATTCCTGGCAATGAATCTAGCGGAAGACACAGACCAAACAAAGGGTATCTATGATGATCTTATTCTATCATTTCTTTTCTATTTCTCATGATCACAAGCTGCTATCTTGCTCCCTTGACCGCGTATTACTTGGGCCGTGTTTTCTCAACTTGATATTCATTCCCTATTCTCCGGTTTTAATTCTACGAGAGAGTCTACACTAATCACAACGATTTGTTATTGTGTGTAAACATTCTCGGCACTCGGCTCCGGAACATTAATTTCACGTCTGTAGCTGTCATCAAAGCCCTTGCTCCTTTCATCCTATACTGAGAGGTTTGAGGAGTCCCCCTCATCAATAGTTTGAGGAGACACTTCAACAACATATGGGTGGCAGATGAGAGGCTTCAACCCTGGTGCCTCATAGTTTACATTCATATCTGAATTTTTCCGTTGCTGAAATCAAGACAAGGGTCGCTACTCCTCTTGCAGGTCCACGGTGCTCTACTTGTTGGTTATTTTGTTACGTGTTAATTTTATCATAGCCTCGCTTTCATTATCTCGTTTTCGCTTTCTAATATTAGCTATTTCCTATACGTAATTATTCATTTCCTTTTGAAAAGTTTGTTGATGGTACAGAATAATAAAACTGCACGAAATAGCGAATTCATTTTTTACTAAAAAGCTTTTTTTGTCTGACACTCCTCAGAGTACAATTCGTCAGAATATAACCGAAAAGGGAATCAACGAAATTATGTTCCTAACTGTGTTTTACAAGGTAGCCAATCAGAATTCTGACTGTCAGATTGGTGTTGTTTCGACCAATTAGTGTCTGTGAAGCTGAATGGTTAACCGAAACGGCCCAAAGCAACGGTTTTTTGCTTTGATGTGAATGGGATTCTAGAACGGTCAAGTGAAAAGCAGATATAGCTTTACCAATTACGAGGAAGCGATCGTCCGTATACATTTTGATTCAGTTGGGTAAATAATTCCGTTGATTCCCTTTTCAATTATTTTCAGAGGATTGGAAGACGAAAAACGTACTAAAAGTAATAAATGAATTCGCTATTTCTTGCAGTTTTATTATTCTGTTCCATCAACAAACTTTTCGAATACTTAGAGAAGTATTTAAAATGGATGATCAACCTTGAGATGTGTTTTGAGATGCTGGAAGGAGGTTCCGTGGTTCTAAAGTTTCAGCTAAAATGGGCCAAAGTAAGATTCGATTTTCACTAGAGGGGTTGGGGACACTAATCTCTAAAATCCCTGGGTAGAGCATCCTCCGTCTCAAAGGGAGGTCAGTCGTTAGACGTCATTTCAGTCATCATCACACAAAGCTTATGAGCAGCGTTATATAACATGTCGGACCTTACCATCTTATTTTAACTTATGGGGACTAGTACATATGACCACACTTTCTCCCGTTTGGAATCAACGGGAAACGCGATCCAATCTTTTTTAGAGACAAGCGGTTGGGGAGCGCAAATAAGTTAAAAAGACGCTTTAGGAGGATTACTGCACTAGAAAGACTTTTTATTTTCCTTATTTATGTTCCTCAGGAGATACACTCAAATGATTTTTATAGTTTTTCTTATTTCCTTTGAACCAACAATATTAAAAGTAGTACAGTATTTGTACAAAATTACATTTCTCTCTCACGGAACTACTATTGATTTCTTGCACTTGTAGAACGGCAATAAAACATTGACGTAAGGTTGAGAAATAGTGACTCTATGGTGACGTAGTAATCCTCTAATAATTCTAAGAAGAGAGATTTTGATTGATAGGCAGTGAGATTTGATGCAAATCCATATATCTTTACGGGGAAAAAAAGAGAAATTGATGAAAGCCTGAAGCTTGTTTATTTAGTCCTGCGCGGCTCTTACAAGTCGTGACAAGGTCATAGTTTAGTCCAGGGTCAGCAGCCTCTGCTGTACATTGAATCAGCATTGACAGTGAACAGCCTTCATTTTCTTAGTGCCATCACAAAATAGGTTGGCCAAGCACTGCACATGAAAAAGATTTAGATAGAGATGCTTGATACACCAATCAGTAATAAACGTAGATACTGAACTTCGTTAAGAAGGACGCAAGAGGTCTTGTCACTTTTAGGTTCTCAAAGAAATCATCCTAAACGTAAATGACTTACAACACCTTGCAACTTTACCGTGCTGCCTCTAATTAGTGCCTTCCTTTTATTAGCCCCTCAACAACATTTACAGATATCAATTTATGCACGGTCTATTTTTTGGCACACGATTTATTTTCGTATCCTGGATTCTCCGATTACAAGCTCCGCCCCTTTGAATCATCCCTTTTCAAAGAAAGAGAGCAGATTATAGTATTCAGCAGTAAACATTATATTGTATAAAAGGGATTGAGTTTTCGTGAAAAAATTGTTTTTGCTTCTACTAATTATATTCATTCTTTCATTTAACTGCCCTCTCCATTAAGTACCACCCATTAATTAGCGCCGCACTTCCGTTCACACATTTTAATTAGAGTTACGGCGCTAATTTAAAATTGATGCAGTAACTAAAGTTTGAATGCCCCACTTGTTAGTTTTTGGCATTTCTCACTAAGGGCTATCATTGTATTACTGTGCAGAGCATTGTTTTCACCAATGATGGTAGTGACGGGATATATAGTACTCTAATGCTTTACATGCTAGGTCCAAGCTACTAAGCTTTCTCGTCCCACTGTGCATAGGGATATCTGAGGGAAATAAAAAAGTGGGTCATCTCACAAGTGTGAAAGTGCCTGTCTATTTTCGTCTTTTCCTTCTAGCTGCCCTCATGTTGCTGCGGATTTGATACGTCGGACATTAGTATTTCCAATCCAGATCTGTCTCATGCGTCTTCCTCTAATGCTCCAATATCTTTCCATTTGTTTCTCAAACAGTCTATCCATCTTACTATTGACCTCTTTCTTTTTGCTTTTCTTGTATTATGCAATTCACAAGGTCTTCAGATCTCCCAACTTACACCTCTGCTCTTAACTGGAGCAAACCACCTCATTCCAGCTGTCCTATATCTGTCCATTTTGCTCCCACTCTCTGTTATATCCCGCATGTAATCATTTATCCCATGATATTTCCTTGTTTACCCATGAGTCTAACTGGATATTTACCTCTCAGCCGTGACGAAGTTTTTGCTTCCATCCAACATAGCATTGCTCTCTAGAGTCACACCTTCTGGATCTGACGGTGAAAGTGCTAGTACATCATATATCGAATGTACCTTAAGAAAAAGTGATAGTTGTCGATACTGGTTGAGTTTTAGAGCTCAATACTGAATTTTATCACAGACTCGTTAACACGATCTTGTAATGCGATAAAGAGGATTTACGTTCGCTCATTTACAATTTGAATTATTTTCACCGCCTTACAAAAACCTTTCCTATAGAAAAAGCAAGACGCAAATCATAACGTGCTAATACCATACAGCTTCATGTAGTGTCCTTGAAAAATTGTTAATGGGGAAAATTAGATAAGGACACTTTCATTGCATTCATTTTTACTGAATTTACAATATACATTGGATATGATTGAAGTATGGCACTAAAGTCCGATACGGTATTCTAAAGGAGGAGGGGCAGCGCGGATGTGGTAATGGGATTATCTATTTGCGAAAAATGTCCCTGGACTTGAGAATTTCCAGAGTGTAACATAAAGATAACTAGACGATGAGTTAAAGTAGCTAGGGTGTTATCACTAACACACTAAGCTCCGAGGTTTAAACGTTGTCCGCTGAAAATCTAAACTTGGGCAAACAGAAATTAGGCGTTCAAAAGTGGCATGCTGATGTTTTTATAAACAGCAAGCCATGGACTTTATTCATTTTTCTTCTATTCTTCCTGTTTCACCTTACATTATCCATTGTTCATAATGATTGCACGTGATTCAAGAATACTCAACTGCAATTTGATGATGGAAAATTAATTTCAACGTGTAAAAGTTTACACAAGATGAACTTATAATGAATAATAAGGCCCAGCAGGCAGCGCGAATAGCAAACATGACGTTAACGAGTACACAAAATATTTTT
>JAAAKL020004176.1:0-12555 GCA_010016065.2 Carybdea cf. marsupialis auct. non (Linnaeus, 1758) | reverse complement strand
CAACTTTAGCAACTTTAGCAACTTTAGCAACTTTAGCAACTTTAGCAACTTTAGCAACTTTAGCAACTTTAGCAACTATAGCAACTTTAGCAACTTTAGCAACTTTAGCAACTATAGCAACTTTAGCAACTTTAGCAACTCTAGCAACTTCAGCAACTTTAAGACGGAGCCAAAAAATTTGTGATGCTTACATGTTTTGGAGGACGGTTGTAAGCTTTAAGGCATTTCTTTCGTTGTGTTTTCCCATAGCCTGACCATCAAGTTTGCATCTTACAACCCTGTAGAAAAAACATATGAGTGATGTTAGTTATGTATTGATTTTCATGACTTGTAACAGGAGCATGGATTTATTTTAGATTCAAATATCTCCAATCATTGCTGATTTATTTGTTTTTGGTCAAAAAGTAACTTTCCCCCCCGCTTGGTCTAGCTTGATAAGTTGGCTTGTAAAAAACAAGGAAATTCATTGCCATATGATTTCAAATCAATAACTGCGATTTTGATTTCCACAGTCTGTACCTACTATACTTTAAACGAAGTAATGACCTAGTCGTGGGAATCTTTAGGTCATGGAAATCGAAGCAGGCATCTTGGTAACCTCGTGGGTATATTGATTAGGTCGACTGCATTAAGTATACTGACATAGAAATAAATGATTCCATAAGGTGACCCAGGATGTTATTTTTGTAATGTCACTGGACAGAAAACCTGAAGGACTGAAAACATTACTGTACACTAATGATAAATGTAAAAAGCCTAGCAAAGAGAGCGTAGGAAGACCATAGTGGCAAAATATAGTACCAAATTCGACAAACACACATAATTTTCTTCTTTCGATCTATTTCACATCATTAGCAAAGAATAACAGAAACACACAACGTAGCAAACTTTAAGCAAAAAAACGCAATACAGTACAACAGGATAGAAAAACGTGATTGTAGTAGAAAAGTAAGTGCCAAGTGAGAGACGGAGAAATAGAGCTTTAGGACCAGTTCAGGGAAATTTTGAGTTTAGACAGAAGAAGGCTTTCTTTGAGTAACAAGCCTAAATCAGAGTTAGCCGTAGCTGGGAATTCGAATTCAGACACAGAACAGTCATTACAAGGGGAACGAATGCTGGAAAAGGTAGGGCTAGAAAGATTTCCTAGTCAAAGTAGAAACACCTAGATGGTCCGATACACGCCTATGGAACTGGCGGATCGTCTGATCCAGATACACTGCACTACAGCAGTGACATTGAAATCGATCCCGGACGCCTGGTCGAAGCTGCATTGGTATCGAATCTTTGATCGGGAAGATGTTTACACTGTAAACCCACATGATTCAGGTAAACGTACAATGAGTAATGTTTGTTGACGGTACAAAATAATAATATTGCACAAACAAACGAAAACAGTTTAGAGTGCTGAATAGCTTTTTTCGTTTGACACTCGTTAGCACAAAATCATCAGAATTGAGATAGGAAATAATCAATAAAACGTACACCTAACTGTGTTTTAAAAGTAGACAATCCGGAATCTGCTTGTCAGATTGGTGTTGTTTTGACAAATCAGTGTTTGCGGATTTGAATGGTTGACCAAAACAGGCCCAATGAAAAGACAAATTCTTTTGTCTACAAAGCAACGGTATTCTTGCTTTGATGTGGACGGATTCCAGAACGGCTAGGTGAAAAGCAGACCTAGCTTTACCTATTATGCGGAAGTGGTCATTCGTATACAATTTCCCACAGATTGGGTTTTCAAGTAAGTGCTGACCTATGACAGAGTCACATTGCTTAGTAGTACTTTTGCTTGTAGAAATGCGAGGTGGTGGTTTCAATAAATAATGTCGATGCCAAGAACTATCTGAGCAGACTTTTAAACAGCTCGTTTAAAGATATCGTGGTTACCTGTGGTATTAACAAACTATTCACAACCCGATACCACTCCATGGCTACAAGACAATCTACGTATCAGCTGGGAGGAGCAGTCAATAAGAGGCAGAAACCGCAGCGGCTCGAGTGATATCCTTTGGGGTTAATCGGCCTACACGTTTGATTGTTTGAATTCAAGTCCTTAGTTGCACCCGGTCGTTTCTTATTGTCCCTTACCATTTCGGCCTCAGCTGCTTCTTATTTTATTTCTTACTTTTGTATTCGAATTTCCCGTGCAAAGTAGTGCCAAGGCATAAGGCCTCGGTACATTTTTAATATCGGATATTGCACCTGTGTCTGAATCCTATTTTCAGCGAAGGAATACATTTGAAATGACAACGTCAATTTTGGTCAGTATGTTACTGTAACTGCACAAGGTAAAATCAATAGATCATGTTAAAAAACCCTGATATGGATGGTGTAGAACTGATTTAATTACAATAGGTTCATTTAATTGATGCTTCAATGCTATTTTCCTATTTTTCTGTTGTTATTTTGTAATTTTTCGCCGGTATCTCATTTCTTGAATTTGATTGAATCTCAGCCTGCCTTGGTTCTTATATTGTTCTTATTTCGAGGGAAAAACTCAGCCTGGTATTTATATATTTACTTTATTTATTTATTTTATTGTTTTTATATACTGCCATATCTAGTTCAGAACCATTCCACAGCGGTTTGCAATTCATACGCATATTATCTTGGCGGTGGCGACTCCAAGACAACCTGGGCTGTTGATTTTCCAATCAATGTCTCCTACAGCGTTCATACAGATTCACCCACAGCGCACGCCAGTAGCATTGTGTGGTTAATATCTTGCCCAAGGGTACTACTGTATGGTCTGGGCGAGATTAGATCCCATCACCTTTCGTTCTTGATCCCAACGCTTTATTCATTAGGCCAAAAGTCCACACGTGTTATTATCATTATCATTATGCTCTTTTAAGAAAGGGGAGTATAAATAATGAAATAAAAAAGATGTCAAAGAAATGTTCCAGGAGGCGCTAATGACCTAATTGATGAACGCACTGGCCTGTCCTAACTACAGCCGAGATCTCGAATAATCGATAATCGATAAACTTCAAAGAGATGAGACTAGCATATAGACTCATGAAGATATTGGAGCGAATAAACTGTACAAGTCCAGCATTAAGTGCTAGAGAGCTCTAAATTACATACAGAAATCACAAGCTTTTATACATATTCCAAGTTACTAAAAGTGAGAATTGCGTCACAAATAAATGCAAAATTAATCATGATTTAAGAATGGTGCAATGATCACTACTCTTAATTAGTTATTACAAATAACGGGGAGTCGAGATGCGTCACGACTAAAGACCAAAAGACTGCTTTCCACTAATGCCAATCTCTATTAAGCAAAATTTGGCAGTGAGGGCACCGGAGGTCCCTTCTGATCATGTATACGTGCTTCTTGTAACAGTTAGTGAAGAAATTAACTCTGTTCGTTGAGAGAAGCAGCGGTCACTAAAAAGATCAAACTGTTTAAACTTTTTTGGCCATTGTCTACGAATCCTGACATCTTAGTTGTTTAAATAATCGATCTTTTCAAAAATATAAAATATTTTATGTGCTCCAAACTTTGACATCTCTTGATTATAGTTTGACTCTAGCACTGTTGAGAAGGATCCGAATAGATAAATAACAAGCAGGTTGGAGAAGAGAGTCAGCTACTCAAGCTGGAGATTGATCAAGATGCAATAGCTGAGGGCAAGTGCTCAGAAATCAAGTAATGGAGGTCAGGAACAGCATCTTCCATGCTTAGGAATCCTCGCTGTTACCTCCGTTTTTGATGTCTGATTAAAGAAACTCATTTTGCTTGCGGTACAAGACACTTGCTTACTTGATTGCCAATACTACTCTCTTGCATTCTTCATTGTATGCATTGTGATTTGTAATCATCATCATCATCATCGTCAATCATCATCATCATCGTCAATCGTCATCATCGTCGTCATCATCATTATCATCATCATCATCATCATCATCATCATCGTCATCATCATCATCGTCAATCAATATCATCATCATCATCATCATCATCATCATCATCATCATCATCATCATCAATCGTCAATCATCATCATCAGCATCATCGTCATCGTCATCATCATCATCACCATCATTATCATCATCGTCGTCGTCGTCGTCGTCGTCGTCATCATCATTGTCAATAATCATCATCATCAATCATCGTCAATCATCACTATCACTACCGTTATCATCAGAATCATCATCATCATTGTCATCACCATCACCATCACCATCATCACTATCATCATCATCATCATCATCATCGTCATCGTCATCAATCATCTTCATCATCATCATCATCGTCATCATCATACCAATCATAATAGTAATCATCATCAACATCATCTCTATCCTCGAGAGACTATTTACCAAGAGGCTCACAAATTTGTTGAAAGGATTCATTATCACTTGTATTTTAGAAAAGAAACTGCTTTTGGACGGAACGAATTTTACTCAGTTACACGTGGAAAATATACGTAAGAGAAATTTAAATCGTCAAGAGAAAATAAATGGAATACATTAACCACTTACATGGCTGCAATATTTTTCATTTATGTAAAACATGTATGAGAGATTAGACAAATATATTGCTGCCGCTTTAATTTGTTGTCTTTGAATGCGTCAACTTTAAGCCGCATCAATATGTCATGTGCCACATGCTTCCAGGTGCCCTGTTTCATTAGGAAATAAACATTTTTGATTTTTGGCTTCTGTGCAATAATTTGCTGTCCTGCTTCTGTTCTAATCATTTCTGATTCATTCCGAATTTCTAACCCGATCCTGCGATTTCTCGATTTCCGTACTACTGTCCGTCTTCTGCTAAGAGTTTTGTAATCAATTCTGATTCGTTCTCAATTTCTGACCCCATTAAACTATTTCTCGATTTGCATCAGAACTGTATGAAGAATTGACTGTCCTTCTTCTGCTAAGGGTGTTATAATACATTCTGATCTGATCCTGCTATTTCATGATTTGCATCAGAATTGTGATAATAATTTTCCACAACATTTCCTGTAAGTTTGGAAGTTTTCTAACACTTTAATCCTATGTTTACTGTTCTTTGCCAATTACTTCTTCTTCCCATTTAATTATCCACCTTGCTGATTTCATTTGATCAGATGTGATTTCTATGTTCAAATTCTCCAGCTTCAACTCATTCTGTGATCTCTTTGGATCATCCTCAAAAAAGGCCTTAAAATGTTGCAAGCATAACCATCTGGACAATTGTGAATTCTCAAAGAAGGGTTTATATTGATAAGGAAGTTACTCTTCAGGAAGAATTTAGTGCAAAAGAGATTATTGTCAAGTGAGGGCTTGTTCGAGATGAATGCTTACTTAGAGAACACATTGGAGAGAAAGTTTATTTATGTCTTGCTGGATCAAATCGACCATCGACCATATGACATTTAACAATTTGTGCTATGCCCATTGTTGTGTCTTAGTTAATTATTAAACCGGATGTTGGAAAACGGACATTGTGAAATGCACGAGAACACAACGTGGTCCCTCACATGTAATCTTGGTCTTTAGAAATTTACCTATCGAGTGACCGATCTTACAGAGTTGACTATAAGTAGTTAAATAATTGAAACTACAAGTATCCTCTTTTGAATACAAACCTAGTACCTGACCTCGTCAACAACCAAAACATAACACCTATGAACAGGGGCAACCCAGTTAAGTTATTAGTAGAGGTACCCACCCAGAGTGGTCCCACTAAATCATGAGTTTCTTGTGAAGCAAGCACGTTATTAGTTTCTCTGGAGTGTTACATTTCCTTGCTGTATCTATTTCTTGTGAACAATCGCGAATTTCAGCATCCAAGTACTCTCTCAGCAGCATTTCTGGAAGCACTTTACCTGCCTTTAGGTATGTTTAGGACAGGTTGATGGGTCAGACAGCTACCTTACTAGGTTGAAAACATTTTCGTAACAACATGTTTTCTCTGTTCAGAACTATACTCTGATTTTAAACCACAAATAATCTTTATAAGAAAAACATCTTCCAATTTTAAGCCTTGATAATGGCTTCTGAATAATGCCGCTCGGAAATTTAATGCTCCTAAAACTTTGCATGCTTCATAAAAAGAATGTGACTTGCAAGATACAAGACCAGAATTTTCTCTACAACAATTTCTAGCAAATGCGACGAGAGTATTTCGAAATTTGACGGGTATAGATAGGGGTTTACAGGTTTAAGCTCACTGGTATGTTCCAGAATTTAAGATTGGTGTATTTCAAGTGTGAGAAGCAAAACTTTGTAGTCAAAAAAGTATTCGTTGATCAGAAGAATTTGTATCAAGGATTGCCAAAAGTTTAAAATATCCAGACCAAAGAAGCAGAGGTAAGTGAAACCTTTTTTGTAAAGCTGTCAGGCTCATATTAAAAATAGGTTCCTAGTTATTATGGCCCGGGTAGGCTTCATAAAAAAGAATGTGACTTGCAAGATACAAGACCAGAATTTTCTCTACAACAATTTCTAGCAAAAGCGACGAGAGTATTTCGAAATTTGACGTGTATAGATAGGGTTTTACAGGTTTAAGTTCACTGGCATGTTCCAGAAATTAAGATTGGTGTATTTCAAGTGTGAGAAGCAAGAATTTGTTTGTCAGACGAATTTGTATCAAGAATTGGTAAAAATCTAAAATATCCAGATCAAAGAAGCAGAGGTAAGTGAAAACTTTTTTGTAAAGCTGTCAGGCTCATATTATAAAAATGGTTCCTAGTTATTATGGCCCGAGTAGGTATGACTACAAATTGGTTAAATAATTGATATAAATCCATTATGTGTTTGTTGATGGGTTACCCATTTTTGTGGGGATTGTTGGGCTCACATTTATCATCATCATCATCATCATCATCATCTCCGTCGAGCTTGTGCTCGAACCAATTCTGAAAGTTTCCTCCGCGACTGGCGATCTTCCATTACCGATTTGATTTCTCCACCTCAGATGGGTTTGTGTCCGCTTTCAGATTGTCAATGTAGCTGACGGCAGGTCTGCCTCTGTTTGGTAGTCCCTTTGTTGGTTGCCAGAATACATATATGCTTTTGCTAATTGCGCAAGAAAAGATGTCGATACCCTAAAAAAGAGTTGATGGCTGATTAATATCCAGTGAAGAATGGCACTACACATAACCGTGCAGAATTTTGAGGTTTTTCATTACTTCGATGATGTGTGCATCATCGCTCATTGTTACAAACTTGTTCCTCACAATGTGCCCATGATAAACACAGCAAAATTATTGACACTGTTTATCAACTTAATTTATTGTAACTCAGAGTTTACCAAAGTTGACGGTTAAGTGTCCTACTGATCAAGTTTAAATAAGCTGTTTGTGGTAAATAATCCAAGATTTAAAGGTAAAAGACAAGCCATAGTGTTGGCCGAACAAGCTTACTTTCGTATGACTTTCATCAGAACCGTTTCTTCATAAATACAAAAGCTGAGAGGATTAAATTTTCGATTTTCGTTTACTGTTAGCTGATTAGATTTCAGATTTTCGACTGTTTGATCCTCGCAGCTTTTGTATTTATGACGAAACGGTTCTGATGAGAGCCATACAAAAGTAAGCTTGTTCAACCAACACTATGATCAAGTTTTGATAGTAAAGCATTTTGGATCGGGTCATTCAAATCATTTTGTCCCGTTCAACAATAGAACGAAGTTCATAACGAACGGTCGAATGTTGTACTGTTTCAAGAATTGATCATAAAAAAGGATAATCAAAATGTATCAATGACTCCTAAAACAGATAGAGAACTTAAGAAACGTATTATATAACAGGAATGAAAGACAAGATACCAGTCAAAAATTGCGTCACCTTGGTCAGGGTGAGTTCTGTAAGCCTGATCGTTATGGACCAAGTTAGGAGCTTGTTCTTTCGGAGATTGGCTTTGTGTTAACTCACACTGTTACTACATCTCAACTCACGCTATTCTGACTTATGTTACCGAAATTAAAACGTTCATTTAACCATGACCAAATTCTAACTAAGTATTTTGTAGAGGAATGTCGTAAGGTTACCTGATGCTTGTATGTTTATCTCGTGATGCTCGAGGATTCATCATGTGGGTTGCTCATCCATTGTCATCTAGGCATCATGTGCCATTCACATAGTCATGAGATTCATGCAAGCTAATGTAGGATGGATTTGATTGGCTATTGCCTACATCAGGTCATCGTGAGCCTAACTCATGATCTGGCTGTCCTTCACTATAAATATAGATGCCTTAGATTCCTAAATAAGAATAGCTGTTTGTACTTCAGAGCTTCGACTTCGATGGTATCACTCTTTCTTGTACAATTCGAAATAAACAAGCTAAAGAAGCCAAACCAACAACCTTGTTGGTGGATCTCGAACCTGACAATCGGTCACATTCACTAAATGGAACTTACAACCCGTATACATAGGCGTGGCAGATGGGTGGGGTAGGCAGCGTCAGCTCCCCATCGGACACAAAGGCCTACCAGTTGGACAAGCGTGACTAGAAATTCATATCGTGCTCGAGCAAAACGTAAATGGGTTCCTACGCCGATGCATAGTAGAGAGGCCTTGAGTTCGTATCCTGACATTGTTACATATTTCCTTTTCTCTGGCCTTTTTCTCATTTATCTTTTCAATACTTTACTCTCAAAATTTCAACCATAATTTCAAAAATGATGATGAATGCATGATTAGAACAACGTGACGCTTTTTTTCAGGACTTCGAGAAGTTTAGAGTGGACTAAAAAGGGACTAGACTAGTGTAGGTAACCACCCACAAAGATATCAGGAATTCAGCGCAAAGAGTAAGTTTGCAGCTGAGTTTGCCGATGAAGGTAGTTCAACAGCACTTAAAAACATTAAATATTGGCTTTTATTAAGACATGATAGCAGTAGTAGATAAAATTGTGATCAGAGGATGAAAAATGACAGCCCATTGTTGCGTTATTCTGGGCCAACTAACTACTAGTAGGTTTTCTGGAACAAGCCCATGGCCACATATGAAGGGACCATCTAAACACTCACATATAACACTCCTCATAGATCTTCAAGTGAAATTTAAATTAATTGACAACTAAACTATGACAAATCTTTTCTTCTCAAAAACGTTTTGCAAATCTCATGGGCTGTTGATAGAATGACGGGCCTGATGACAGTCCTTCCATGTTGAAGTCACAGAGCGTAGAGAGGCTGGTCTAACAAATTGCCTAGAGAGGCTGGTCTAACAAATTGGGTAGAGAGGCTGGTCTAACAAATTGGGTAGAGAGGCTGGTCTAACAAATTGCGTAGAGAGGCTGGTCTAACAAATTGGGTAGAGAGGCTGGTCTAACAAATTGCGTAGAGGGGCTAGTCTAACAAATTGCGTAGAGGGGTTGGTCTAACAAATTGGGTAGAGAGGCTGGTCTAACAAATTGGGTAGAGAGGCTGGTCTAACAAATTGGGTAGAGAGGCTGGTCTAACAAATTGGGTAGAGAGACTGGTCTAACAAATTGCGTACATCGATGTCCATTGATAGAGGATTGTTTGCTAGTGTGGCGACTAGAGAAACAGAATATGTTATCAGCGAAATTAACCTAGCTCACTTTCTATAGCGCAAGCCAAAAATGTGCAGATCACAGATTCGAATCCCATTAATGTCATACCTTTCTATTTCTTCAGTATGCTTTCAGACTTGAAATATATCGATCATATTTCGTCACTTTAAATTTAACGACATACACAGTTGATTAACAAGTTACTCTTCTAACGGTTTTGATAGGCGCGGTTTCCTGGGTGAGATCTGCTTCCAGAACTCGATGATGTCATACATTTCCGAGGCATTGGATTCTTCCAGTGTGCCTGGTCTCCAGTTTTCGACTTGCTTCCACCAGATGATGATGGACAGACAAATGTCTGTCTGATCTGCCATTCATGCATTGGCCTCCGGGATCATGTTCCGATTGGCCACTCACTAAAACCGCCACTGCCAGCTTACCTCCTCGCGCTCATAAAGTATTATGAAGCATCTAGCATCGTCTATGATCTTCTCCCTATTTTACAAGATGTCTAGTGACGTCAAAGTGGGTTCCAACCACTGATCTCTAAAAAATACTGGACCGAGCTTCCCATCGTTTCCACCAACGTAGAAGTGTAGTCACGAGTACTAGTCCCCCTCAGTTAAAATAGCGCAGGAAGGTCCACTATGTTACGTAATATTGTTTATAAGCTTTGTTTGATGGGGACTGAAATGGCACACAATGACTGGCCTCACTTTGAAACGGAACATGCTCGATCGAGTGTTACTTGGAGATCAGTGCTTCCAACGCATAATACTGCAGGGATCAGGAAATATGTTATCCTGATTGACTTTGCCATGTAGGAAAATGAGTTCTTACTTTTGTCAATCCTTGCATCTTAGAGTGATAACCATGACTAATGATTTTTGACTTACAAAGGGAACAACTTATGACGAATAAAAATGTTTTAACAGGTACTTAAATAAAAAGATTTTAGGATGGTCTCATATAAACAAAGATCGACAACGGGGTGATTTCTAAACTTATTTGTTTGGGAAAGAAAATATATGTTACTTCTTATTCCATCCACTGCGTAAACCTGCGAGGTCATTTTGAAAGCATTTCTTTATCTCACTGTATAGTATGTAAAACGACCTTTGTAGTTAAAGTAGTTATTTGTTTTATTGATGAGTGGGAATAGTAAAAACAATTTCATTGTCTGCCGAATCTCGTTGAGGAGAAGAGGAAGCTCATTCCAATGATATCTCGGGTAGTAGGACAAACTGCTGACTCTGGGTCCTACGTCAATCTTGTTAGTTATGGCGCATATATGAGTGTAGGAAAATTACGGTTTACACTGGATTGAGCATCTTCCATGTGAAAGCGAGGTCAGTCTTTGGACGCCATTTTAGTCCCCATCAACAAGCTTACAAATGATGTGGCACAACACTGCAGACTTTCCTGGGCTATTTGGGTGCTAATAATTTGTGACCACGCTTTTCGATGTTGGACAAAAGGGAAGTTCAATCTAGTCTATTACAGAGATCAGTGGGCTTACATGCCTCTGAGGTGATGCGCATTTGACCGGTTAGACGTGACTTTGCATAGTTTGACGGGCATTCCTCGTGGTAAAGCCCGCTGCTGGCTAGTCATTTAATATTTTGGAGCCATCAATGAAGCTGCTCAATTATGGCAGTAGTAGCTACACGTAGATGCAGGGTTTGCACATTTAGTTGGTTCGCTATGACGATCACCCTGCTCAGCTTGCGCAGGGCAATACAATACACCGGGCGCAGGGTGACTGCAATATACCGTCACAAATAAGTACAAAAAGACAAGGTATCCTGTTAAAAAACTGATTAGGCTTTGCATATGTAATCAATGGTCTTGGTGAGTGCAGTCGAAGCTCGGCTGCTTAACATCTTGTAATGGTATACTTTCATGTGTGTGTTAATTGCGATCACAGTCACCACAATCATGACGTGGATTCATGTTGTTGTGACCCACATTCGGTCCAAAGGAAGTTGGGATTCGTAGCTGCAACCCGATTCCTCAGAGGGATATCTTTTGGGAGCCGCCCTTGCAGTTTTTTGCATAAATTACTTTTGAAAACAAAACAATACCAATCTGGCAGTCGGAGTTCTGACTGGCTATTTTTAAAACACAGTTGGGTATAAGTTTCATTTATTTCGTTTCTATTTCAATTCTTACGATTTTGTACTCTGAGAGGTATCAGACTAAAAAGCTTTAAAATGCTAAAATGTATTTCTTGCAGTTTTCTTTAATACTCTAAAGCTGTGAAACTTTCTTAGTTCTTCTTCATATTTCTTTAGATAAAAAACGGTCTTTGGCACAGTTCAAACCTGTGGATTCTCCTTTAGCACGCTCTTTAGTAGTAATTGTCCAATATTGCAACTTCAAGTATGTTACCTTGTCTTCGAGAATTCCCTCTCTAAAGCATTATTTTGTAACAGTTTTAAATGTAAATAGAAATGATTGACTTTATAAGCTTCAAACGAGCGCTTCAAGTGAAAAATTTCAACATTCAGAAATGACACAACTTTTTGCTCTTTGCTAATTGTCAATAAACAAAAGTACTAGATGGCATAAGGATCTGCTAATTTCATGAGCTAAGTTTCACTAAGGCTGGAAACAATAGCTTTAATAGTATAAAAACAAAGTTTTGTCACAGACAAAAAAAATTGAGCCAAATAACCTTTGCAAAAAACTCAAAATATTTGTACTTCCTTTAAACTGAAAAAAAAACAAGTTTAAAAGTAATTTGCTTGTATCAAGAACTTTTTATCTTTATCAAAACCAAGGTGATTGGTTTAAACTAGAACCATTGTGAAATTTCGAATTATTCTGGACTTTCTACTTAACTATTGGAAACAAAGCTTTTTAGATATAGAAATCGCAAAATTTTGCTAATCAAATTAACTTCATTATGTGCCAGAACGAGAAGACTGCAATCTAGGCAAGTTTCAGTTTTCAAGCATTAACCGGTTTTGAAATATCGTGATTTATTTACGGGCGATTGTAAGGTCGTCCCCCGTGTAATAATGAATATCAGTGACGTACTCGGTCTTCAAAAATTGGGGGGGGGGGGGATGTTC
>JAAAKL020004175.1:7778-21497 GCA_010016065.2 Carybdea cf. marsupialis auct. non (Linnaeus, 1758) | reverse complement strand
ATGCATATGAAGGAGACCAGTTTTATCATTACTTGACTCCAGGATGAGGTTCCTTTGAAGAGATGGAAACTGCCCCAGCGCAAACTGATACAAAATATCATCATCAATGACTGTTATATTAAAAATAAATACTTACTTTTATTTCTTCTGCAAACAGAACATCATGCTCTGTTATATAATTTAGTGCTCCAGGAATACTCCAGGATATACAATTGACTTGTGGTTTACTCCTTCTATCGCAAATTAGATAACCTGGTGCGAAGAATGTGTATGTTAAGACATTTGAGTGTCCAAGCATCAAATTGAATCATTTTATCTTTGAAATCCTGAGCTTTATCGAAATTTTCATCAAAATGCTATGAGATGACGAAATCTGTTGCAGAATATTTGACTTCTACTCCATATTGAACTGTATAACAACAAGCGACTGCATAAACTGCCCCACCTGCAGCATAGTTATTTCATATCCATCCTCGTTAGGAACTAATTAATACAACATGGACGAAGTGCGAAGGTTAAATACTCCCACTCACGTTTCAGTAACTGATATTTCTTATGCAGTCGATTTATTCTAGAGGTTTCATGAAATATTAATTCAGATTTCCTAAAAGCAGCGGTGCTCTATCTGGATGATAATGTACTCAATGTCACTGATTCATGCACCACCGACAAGCCGTCAAATCAGTAAACCTGTCTTGGTGTATAGGAGTAGTTGTTTCTTAGCTTAGATTCTAGGGTTCAACGGTATATGCAATGGATGTAGATTTATTTGCTGGAGGATAGTCCGATAAGTATCATGATGCTGTTACGTAATTGTTGATGTAGTTAGTTAGAATGTATAAGTGGCCACGACTTGTTTAATGATGCTTCATGTACGGTGAACTTACAGAATGGGTGACGATGGAACCGGTAAGTAAAACAACAAATTGTCTAATGTACAACGTTTGTGTGCTGTAATTATCACTGCCTTCACTTTAGTGTCAGTAAGAGACACTTTATTATCATTTTATGTCATCTCTAAATGACTTAGATGTTATGTTTCAAGGAAACGAAGAGAGCATATTTGCAAGCCCGGTGCCGTATATATAAAGATAAAATGTACGTATTGCTTATAAAAACGCAAAATGTCTAATAGCTATAACAAAATCGTCTACATATATCTATTGTACATTTAGTTGCATTTTACACGGTTTTATTTTTCTTGACATATTACGTAAAGAGGCACGTCTAACTCATATCTTATCCAGCACAGCGATATCATGGAGGTCATCACTTTACTTGAAAAGATTGTTGGGCCTTGTTGGCCACAAAATCTTCAATAGGAATACTGAATATCCTGACAGCAATTCATGGTTCCTGTATAAATTATTGACATGGTTGTTAATAACACGAAATTAGCTGGATTTTAATTGTTATAAAATACAACCACCAAGAGAAGTCTGGGATCATCGTAATTTCTTCCAACATAAAATTTGAGTACAAAAAGTGCTTGATGTACGAAGTAAGATTCTTCACTTGATTATAAAATTTAATGTTTTAGTTAAGAACTACAAAGTCACTCGCGTAAGAGCATATTGCTCGTTTTGAAGAATGCGAGGTCATAGGCTACCGTTGGAAGAGGAATCTAGCCTCCTTTTGAAGGCTTGAAACAAATATTAAGCTTATGATTAACAATACTTTTTCAGTTGCCTCAAGGATAACCTGTTTTGTTTAACGGGAGTATTTCGAAATATTTAGACTCTTGTCGACTCAGTTGCCATTGATGGTAGATATTTGTCATGTCTTGAGTCGTAGTCTTTCTGTTCCATGAAAAGTAATCTACCACTAAAGGATACAATTCTTATATCAAAAAAGTTGTCCTCGATAATCCCTCGCAACAAATGTGTTGTTATCACTTTACACCTTTCTCTTAAATTAGGGCTATTACACATTTCAGGATAAAAAGGTAAGATCACATACGAGGCTAGCATACGTTAAGCTGATTCTTAGATTATGCTTAAACGGAGGCTGAAATCAGACTTGTTTGATCAAAATGTGTCAGTATCTGTTATTTTTTCTAGCCATTTGACCTGATTTGAACTGGTTCTTAATCAGACTGGCTTACAAATTTACAGGAAAGTCTTACGCATGACCATGCCTCATTAATCACACATGTGGCAAAAGTGATATTTTAATTAACAGACTTATAGGGGAGCGAAGGAGCAAAGCATGTTAATAAAAGAACGTTTTAGACTTTAAAATAACCAGGAAAAGGAAATAATACCAATCCATCAACGAATTAAGAACTGGCTTAAAAAAATCAAGTGTGACGTCATAATTTAAAATGCAGAAAAATCGAGACACATTTGTGCACTTCTAGCATTTGCCTACGAAGATATATAGAGAATAGATAGTTTGAAGAAACATTTATTTAATAAAATCAGAGATATGCCCTTTCAAACTGTTATTACTCTTACAGTAAGACTAAAATTTGAATCTATTTATAATTATATAAACCAAGCATTATTACTAGCTTTCCCTTTCTTACTTTTGCATATTTAAACGCTTGTCATAGAAGTAGCACATTGTTGTAAAGTAACGCTAGACTCACTATAGATACAATACATTAGATTCTGCAAAAAGTGTACTTTCGATATCATCAGTTTGGAAATTTGTGGAGCAGAGTCAAATTTTTTACTGTTTACATTTTGCAGTAAATTGAAATAGTTTAAATGCCAAAGGAAAAGATATGTATTCAATAGTGTAAATGTCGTTGTTTGAAGGTTTCTCCATGGACAAATATAGAGTACGTATGTATTCCCCACCTAACAATCTCATTAAGGATAGAGAAGGCACTGGTTCGAGACAGAAAATAAGAAAGGACGAGAGGGGGAGGTTAGGAGGTGCACCTTACACCATTAGTCATAAACAGTTTCAAGTTAAGGAGCAACTGTGATGATTTTCAGCGTCCAAATTATAATTATGTATTTGTATGTCCTTCTTGTAATAATAGCTACTTATTTAAAAGTTCGGATTACTTACAATTAAATAAATAACCTTACGAGTCATTTCAATCTATAGTCGTTACAAAAAGTTAAAATCAGCTCGTGATATGAGAAAAAAATTGATTACTACTTTGTCTGTACATGCATTGTCACGCCTTGATGCTAAAAGGAACCAAGTGCACCATAAAATACTCTCCTCGTACAACAAACAAATGATGAAGGCAATTGTCTATAAGTGTACGTGCATACTAGTTTGTTATACCTTCACTAATGATCACCACATGGTCACTGATATGCACTTCAAACGACTACACCCTAGATACATTTTATCACGTGCAACTTTTAGACAAAGTATTTTAATCCTAAATAAGCGCTTTTGTAAAATTTTGTTACCCTTACAAGGGCGAAAACCTGTCATCACTGGTAGATCACGAGAAATGGCATGACACTTGAAAGGTCCATAGAATCAGCATCAATTCCTTGCATAAAAGTGCATCGGAATTTGTCTCTACTTGGAACTCTCGAATACACAAGTAGATAAACTGCAATTCTTAAATAGTCTGAAATTGTCAGTGCCGAAATACTGCAGAGAACTCAGGAAAATCGTCATAAAAGAGCACGTGAAGACGTTAGGAAATACCTACTTAGAGAATTCATTGAGAAACCTAACGGTAATTTTGACACAAATATGGAACATGAAAAAACAATATGCTGTTTTGTTCCATACAATCACAAGATATTTGTCTTTTTTCATTCTAAATATGTATACTTCTGACGTGATGATTTTTATTTACACTGTTTTCTTTTTACAATAATTCTTCTTATGAGAATCACGAGGCTCAAATTCGCCAAAATTTAAGAATATTTGAGAATCACCCTCAGGGTCATATGTAATCAAATAATTTCAATATTATCAAACGTTCTTTGTTGATATTGTTCATGCTTATTGAATGAATCTTGAAATTGAACACTGAGAAAATATAAGGTGTTAAACTTTTATGGAAATATTCTTCTGCTCCGCTCCATAAAACATTATTCCTTTTCAAGCAAAATTTTAAAAACCACGTAACAATATTGATACGAAGGATCATTAAGAATCATAAGGCTTTGGCTGATTTATGAAATTCTTATTTAAAACTGCACGAAATAGCGAAAACATCTCAGCTTTGTGACTTTGAAGCGACGGTACACCAAAGAGCAGATCGGAGATCTGAACAAAATCACAAAGCTGAGAGGTACGAAATAAGCTTTTCAGTACTAAAATGTTTTCGCTGTTTCGTGCAGTTTTATTGTTTTGTACCACCAACAAACTATTTAAATTCTTATTTTTTAAAAAAAGCCAGTGTATCTCTACCAACATTGCACTGAATCCTTTCCGTGTTGTTCATACGCAGCTCCTGAAATGGGACTGATTTGATAAGATGATGTCAGGTGCATAGCATTTCATTCATCACCATAAATCTATTGTAGCCTTAGTTGACTAATGGAATATGAATGAGACAATTGGGGGTGAATCGGGAAAGGATCCACTAAGCTGTGCCATTTTAACTAGGGGAGGGGAGATATTAGATGGCAAACTTTTTAAGGGAGACAGAGATGACAAAAACCCTAAAATCAGTGACTATCTATGGGCCAAGTAGCCTAAAATGAGGGTTCAAAATTGAAAATTTACTTAATAGATTACATGCAGGCCTTCTACAATCCTCCGCACCTTTGTGGCTAAACTTGATAATCTATTGAAATATTATATGTTTTGGATCGCTTTGGCGTCTTTTGAACAATTTAACGTTTGCTCATTTTGGAAAATTTTTGTAAACATGTAGGGGAGTCGTTCCAGGATTATTTTTATTATTGATTAATCACCTTTGAATACAGGCCTGAAATTGTTTCTATTTCCTAACCCCACCCCACCCCCGCCACCCATAGTTTCCCCTTGCCTCACTTCAGAGTTATATTTGGCTGCTTGTGTGGCATGTATTTGCAAATAGTAGAGTTGCGTCCTGTAGATATGATACTTGTGAACAAGGGGCAGTAATTGATCAACGTGATCAAAATCTTTCAAATCCAAGGTTAGCTTACTCGGTGCATTGGTTAAAAAGAACTTCTAGGTCCATAGCCATGGGGGTTTGGAGCCGCCTATACCCACTGATCTCTAAAAAACACTGGATCGAGCATCTTCCGTCTGAAAGTGAGGTCAGTTGTTGGACGCCATTTCAGTCCCCATCACACAAAGCTTATAAACAATGGGACGCAACATGGCGGACTTTCCCGCGCTATTTTAACTAATGGGGGCCAGTACTCGTGACTACACTTTTTCGTAGATGGAAACAATGGGAAGCTCGATCCAGTCTTTTTTAGAGATCAGTGCCTATACCTCTAAAACGTGATTTATTTCCCCAATATTTTCAAGCGAAACAAAAAGAATATTTCAGATTTAGGGTAAGCCATGCAATGCTTACAAGTTAGTGCTAGGTATAATATAACAGATGTAGTTCGTTGCGGGTAAATACTGAACATACAGTTTCGTATATCATCCCATTACTTAATCACACTTGGACGAAGATCCTTAACGGGATACTTGAAGAAGACCGTATCTCAAACCAAATTTGTTTTCGTGGGACATGTCATTAATAAAAATTATGATTCCCCGAAGCCGGCGACCAAGAACATGCTCTTTGGTGACTAGTTATCAAATAGCATGTAAGACCATTTCAAATATAACCACTTTAAAAGGGATGGTAAACTGCATGAATTTAAAGGAAAGGGTGACAAGAACGGTGCAGACTACAAGATGTTGGGCTTGTAATGTCACAGAAATCACTCGAATGGCTCCTAAGAACCTAAACTCTTTCACGTTTTATAGCGATTTTCTACTAACAAAATGCGACGTCACACTGGTCCCCAATACAGGTGTTAAGATCGATTTTTTAAAAATAATACATTTGTATACTGTTTATTTGGCACCTGTCGTTTCTTCCTCTGTTTTTTCACATAATTGGAAGTTCTGACTGAATTTTTATAGAATTAATCTTAAGCGGTAGAAAGAAAAAAGTTAGTATTTCAGACCAATAGTTGGTTCTGAAATAGTAGCATGGCTATGTAATTCCTTCAGGGAACGCTTTAAGTGATAAGGAGGAGACGAATCCTTTGAAAGACAGATTGCGACTACAGTGTGGGAAATGAAATCTTACGAATGAAGAGACAACTACGTCGAACGTCTGGTAATTACTAAATATTCTGAAGCCTTATTTGTTCTTGCTATGATTATCTAGTTAATGAAGCGATATTTGACTGTAAAACAGTTATGATTCTGTTAAGTTAAATACCATAAGGTCCTATAATGTGATGTCTCATGTGGTTTACATCAAAAGCTTTTCTTCCACTAAAATCTGAGATCAAATTGATACAAACAAGAATTATCTTAAACGTATAGAAATAGATATATAGATACTCAAAAATATAGTTTGCAGTACAATGTGTGTATATATATAGATGTACAGTTCCGCTGCTATAAAGTTTTTAACTCACGTCATTTTAATCGCATTTGACTCTTGCAAACGTTATTGCACCGCTGTTAGATTCTTTGAAATATGAGCATCAATCAGGCAATTTGCATACTCGAACAAAATAGAATTCATATTGTACAATATTATCTGTAATCAGGAAGCGACGTTTCCTCGCTAGCATTTTCCACACTAAAAGAAAACAAGATCACTAAAAACGACCAAAGGTTAAGATTATTTTCCAAAGAATATAATTGCTTCCAAAAATGTGATATCTGTGATTGCAGTTTCATGGTAATTTTAATCGTTAAATAAATTTAACATAAAAATTTTATACGAAGATTTCAATTTTTGCATTTGTTCCTACCTTTAAAAGGCTTAACAATGGATATATTTCCATATCGAACTTTAAACAACCATGTCTAACTATCGTATACCTTTCGATGTATGTTTGTACATACCAAAGCCTTGGTTAATGGAGGGAGAACAAATTACCTCAGTTACCCAGAATTGCTCCTCCAGCTAAATTTATATGACTATCCAATTCATATATACTGATGAGAGACCCTGTAGAATTTACTTGCATTACTATATACCATTTAACAATTGCTCATTTTTATGCACTAGCCTTCACATTATTGCATTAAGCATTTAGCAGTAACATCGACTTTTCATTTTGGCTGATACATCTTTGTGTATTTATTTCCGTGCTGGTACATATCAGGTTTACCCCGTACAAGGTCATTCCTTCAGTTTACAGTTTTTGCAATAGAGTTCTTTCAAATATAGCATTGCTTTCCTATTACAGAAAGGTAGATCCCGGTGCTGACATTGTCACTAGTTTTTTTCATTTTTATCTAAAAAGCGGCTGGCAAATTCACTAATGTTTGTTCCAATGTTACAGATTTAGGTAAAATGTATTTATTTTTTATGCTTCAATAACATGACCAAGGGAAACCTTATAAATACTCTTTATTGTAAAAGAGCTATTTTTCGTCCCCAAAAAATTTGACAAAGGACGATTCGATGAACAAATAGCACTCGAATACTTAATATTTAAGATTACGAGAGTAAGGACACCAAGGAGATGACTTCAACTCCCAGCCAATATCATGATTCGAGCACACTCTGTTGAACAACCAGACCTACTCTCATATTATAGGATTTCCAATGTACTCCTCCATGATAATTATTTACTACTTCGATTTTAATAAAATATAATGAAAAGTTGTAATACACTGGAGGGAATTATGGTTCATAAATTATAACTCTAAGAAAAACAGAAGGTATATAAGGTATGACATTTTCTAGTTGTTGAGGTGAAATACTACTTGCGGCTATTTCTGTGCCTTACCCGTAATTTGGAGATTTCATTTATGAAGGACGCAAAAAAATTAGGCATATTTTCATTGTTGGCGTTATTCAGTAGTGTCATTCATGGTTTACAGATAGTTGCAAATAAAATTGCACATTTTCCCACATGGAACATTGAAGCCGAGTTGAGTTGACAGATAACTTGCTCACAAACTGTAACCTAGAACTCGAGGACTATGGCTTCTGTCTATCCATTAGTCTTAAGGAAGGTATTTCTTTTATTCTCGTTACCATCTTGTTGTCACAATTCAGTTCACTGAAATTTAGACACTTTAGTCTACTTGTGTAGTCTTCAAACGATGTCTTTGACGATTGTGTAGTAAGACGGATTCAAACACGCTTCTGGAGCTCTAAATTGGCAATACTTTCTTATTATAAATTTCTTTGATATGTTGGTTAGCTATTTGAGCCATACTGTTTCCTGCTAGTTTAAAACTACTTTACTTCATATTAGGACAGTATTATGCCCATGGACTAAAGATGCAATAAGTGGTGCATTCTAAAGCAGTTTCCTTTTGTTCATGCAGTGAATTTAATTCACTTCAATTTGTCTATCTGCTATTTTTACAAATTCTACGTAAAGTTAATAGTACATATGTTTAAAGATTGGCAAACAGATAGAGATCTTTGACTAAACTTGGAGCTATTCTAGGAGGAGTACTCCAGTAATGCCTAAATTTCTTTCAATCCTGTCACATAAGTTGCACCCAATCTTGTTACGTGGCGAAAGCAAAGAAAACAAAACGGAACATCACTAATAACAAGGCAGTGGCAAAGCTAGCGCTTATGCTTTTCTTGCCGTGCATTAATAATCAATCGTCAAACGTTGGTTCAATTTATCACAATCAGTCTGATTATCAGCATCTCAGAAACCAAGCTATAGCCCTTGCAACGGCTTTGAATCCACTATGAATGTCCCCCTTCCAAGTCAGCGGACTCTTTCTCCTTGAAACTCTAAGTTTGCTATACCTGGTATCAACGGATCCAACTGGTCAGCGGAAATATGCGTAGAGGAACACAGGAAACTGATGAAATTTTTCCTTGCTCTGGCCTTGCTCGCATGACCAACTTACAGAAAAACCTTTCCTTGTAAGACTATGTGGGAAGTTTGACCCTCCTTCAGTCACATGCTTTTTTGATAGAAGGAATAGAAGGAAAATGAATGATGTTAAATAAATATTTGGGAGAACTGATCGATAGAATATTCTGTTCAAGGAATATCTAACGAAAGCAAAGAGCTACATCAGAGCTGTCACCCTCAGTAATCCCTAGAGGCCGATCTTTTCAACGTTTGTCGTACGGAAGGAAAGGTTAGCTCTATTTGAGTGAAACTCTCCGTTCCTTATTTTGCTGACCATGTCTCCTTTTCAAGCCCAAGATGTCAAAAGCTCAGACAGAACTTTCAGACTCTATGAAGCACGAAAGGTAACGATCTCACATAGACTCCAAAGGAACTGAAGTCATTATCAAAATTGAATAGATGGTAGAGAAATAGAAAAGTATGTCATCCACGGACTTCGAAACCGTGACCTCGTATTCACGGCGTGTGCTCTACCTACTGAGGTAGGTGAGCGTTGCTGATAACTATCAAAATTGAGCTAAACAAAATAAAATCGTAAATGCATGATGATAAGCTTTGGCACATGAAGCAGTAAAATTTTTAAACTTCACTGCGTACACAACTTTATAAAGTTTCACTTTAACACCTAATTTGAATATTAGAGTATCCGGGGGCGGGGGGTTAATTGAAGATTAAACGTGACTTATCGCTAAATTTGTGTGTGTGTGTTTAACAATTTAATTTTGATTTGATTCATTTAATGTTCTTTGATCAAAGACGATATCCAAAGATTTGCCACCCCAAACCATACCCCTCTGGAGATGTATCTATGATAGGCATGACCGATAAATCTATGATGGGTTTTTGCATGTTTCCGAACTGGTTTCACCACTGCAACCAAGGTTTCTATGATAGTAAGGATTAACAGTAGTAATTGTATCAAGGATGATACAAGTGTACAGAGGTGTCAGAGATGGAAAGTAAAACGTGACAAGTAGAGAACGTGTGTAGGGTGCAATATATTGTGGCAGTAGAAGCACACAATCAATTGTCGAGAATGTTCATATGCAAGTAATAGTGATGAGCAGTTTTACCCTTATTATTCTGATTTGGGCTTTCCAGTCATGCTTCTTTTATCAAACTGGAAAGAAATCTTGTTACCATTAAGATATCAGGAGGAAGAAACTACTGATAAAGAAAAATTAAAAATAATATAAGTGAATCAGGAGAATTATGATAAATACCTCATGAAACACATTAGCTGCGTACACGCCAAGGCCTAAAACGGTTTTGAGTACGGTTCCAAAGTTCAAGTCGGTTCAGACTGAGCAAGATTTTTCATAACCGTTTTCAAAAGAATACCTAGATTTAGAAATTAAATTTCGGCAATTCGTTCTATCCATTCCATTCACGTAGGCAACTAAGCTTAATGAGTCGTGATGCAATTCTATTTGAAAAAATGGTAAAGAGCATTGAACGTGGCACGATCTGGACACATTCAGAGGTCTTTCGGTAAATTACGAGAAACAAGAGAACGAGCACAGTTAATCTGCAGCTTTCATCCGCCATCTTGTCTTGAGCAATAGCATAGAAAGTGTTGTCAGTCTGAACCGTTCTCAGAACCATTCTCAAACCCTTTTTGCTTTAAAACGGTTTCGAGTAAAACGATTTTAAGAACCCATTTTGGTGTGAACGCACCTATTGTAAAATATGTGTAAAGTGGTCAATCATATTGAATGGATACAAACTGATAATAAGAAAAGAAAGCGCACACCTGAAAGAAAACTTTGTCGATGCGCAATATCTTAATGAGTGTTTAGTTTTGATGTGTTCTTGGCAGAGGTGTGTAAAAAGCATGGTGCCCTTTGGTTGAATTTCATTAAGAGAAATTAAAACTGTATACAAAGGGCTTAGTTCTTATCTATGTCTTACATGAATCTTTAAAGCTACTGATCAATCTCCTACGAACTAAGTTTCTTATCTGAATAAAAGCAGTAAAAATCAGGCCCATGTTGCTGATTTTATGTTTTAGATAAATTCATTGTTTTATTGCGGTGTTGTATGTTGGTTTGTGTACAAGGAAGACTGTATCAAGCAGCATGTATTTTCAAAATCTGTGTAGCAAAACCTAAAAATGTGAGAAAAAAGTCCTGGCAGCTAGTATAGTGATGATCTTTTCACTGGTAGTGATAATAATGAAGATGATGATGATGATTGAGATGATAGCTAAAATTGATGTTGACAGTGGCCCTCTTGGAGTGTGCAAGATATGTTTTGCTGATGGTCTAGATTCATTTTGTTCTTTCTAGTGGGTATGATTTTCAGTTTTTTCCTAACTTCATCGAGACTAATATGGGCAGGAACATCATTTTATTATTGTTAAACGCGCAGCTCCTTGAAATAATGAGACCCTTGGCCATGGCTTGGACACCCATCCCCTAAAACCGTAACTGGGTGCTGCTGATGATGATGATGATGATAAGAATAATGATAATAAGCGTAATTATGATATTGATAATGATAAAAGTCATTATGGCACTTCTGCTTATAGTTAAGATAATTATCTCACTATGAGACCCTATTTAAATAACTGATTATTTTCATATCTGTTGTTGTACCAATGGTGTAACTAGGTAGCACTGATTTACCAAACCTATGTTTTTCTTGTAAATCACCTCATCACTTCTCGTTGCTGTGTTTGTTGTTGCATACTCTAGACAAAAACATTGTTTCCTCACTTTTATTATGTGAGTAACATATTTGGCAACAGGTAAACCATTATGATGGCTCACTTTATGGAAGCAAATCCATTTGCTTATATTAAACACCTCACCGCTAATCAATTTGTGTTTCATGGTAACTAGAATGGCTGTGTGGGTTAAATCTAGTTAAAAGCAGTCCAACCGTGAACGCTTCGCTTTTTGGTGTCGTTAAAGACAAATGCGTTTGTTATCACTTCCTGAATTTCTGATAAAAAAAGAATCCAAAAATGTTTCACCTGTACATTCACTTTTCATCGTCATTGCTGATATTCAACTTCTGTCGTATCAGTAGACTGTAACTCAGAGAACCTATGGAGAGAAGAATAGAAAGTTTGTCAAGGAAGGAAATTGCCACCTGACGTAGTAAAGCCAAACATTTAAAAATGAAGGTCTCAATGGTACTATTCGTAGATAAAACTGATTCTCACAAACCAAGAGGTCGAGTTTGAGGCAACAAATTTTCGTCGCTTTGAATTAGATAAAGAGACCTCCATTACAAAGAAGAGTAGCCACTTTACAGACTTAAAGATGATGCTGTTAGCCACTGGCTTAAGCCAGAAAAAGGGGTTTACACGGTTCATTCTGGTTTAATTAATGATTATTTATAGATATGGTTTGTTATCAATGTACTAAGAAAGGTGTAAATCAATGTAAATAAGCTTTTTGCTTACTTCACACAATAGCCTGCAAATATTGCCTCCCTAAAACTCAGAAAAACCCAAACACATCACTAAAACTTCTTATCTGAATACAACATAATATCCAGCTAAAGTTTCTTTTGAACTTAAGGTTCGAGGTTTTGATCAATAAAAAATATTGGGCAGTAAAAACGCATTCTATTCGATGTTATGAAGGACAATTCACATGATGCAAATCCTTCAACAACCGCTCACTAACGTCTAATTCTTGGAAGTAGAAATAAAGCTAAAGGTTTTATTTGTATTACAGTTATTAGAGAACTTGTCAACCAGCTACCATAGTCACCGGGTCAACCACTTTCTGCTTTTCATCAGATGGGATCGACTCCAGATGCAGCGTGATGCACAAGTAAATCTAGTCGGAATACAGCTTCGTGATGACCTATTTGGATGCACAGGACAACTGACATCCATTAATCGTTATACATCATTGTCAAACTGTATCATACTCTAGCTCCATTCTAAAACTTTTTGCTGTAAAAGTTACCCCCCTACACACAAACACTAACAGGAACACTAATTACCAAAAAGGTACACTACTAAGCTGTTCGGTTAGAAGCAAGTATAAATGAAAACATTATGTGGTAACCAAGTTCATTCTACTTCATAATTTGAGTAGTTTATTATTGTTGGTAATTGTACTTAAAGAAACATCTATAACCCTTCCTTCGACACTTTTGATAGACAGGGAACCGATTATTCAAGAGATCTTATTGATAACCTTGATAAAAGGCTAAGCACAAAGTAGGCACTAGACCTAGAATACAATGACAATCAGTACAGCACTACTTGACTTTTAAATTATGTGGAAAATTTTAGCTTCAAAGTATTACCAAAATTACACTTTCTCAATCACATTTTCAATAATTATGCAGCAATTCAGTTCTGTTTACAACGTTAGAGATATTGCTGAAACGATGATAATTATAAATCAGACATTTGTTTACAAGAAACTCCCCATTAATCAGATACAACGTTCGTAAGTTGGTAAATCTAAAGCTTGTTGCTAATTTTTCTCTTCCTGGCATTAGGTAACTGATAGGCACTTTACATAAAAAAGCATTCGCACTAAGAGGCCACGTATTGGACTTTGCATCTCATAAGTAAGAGGTTTCGGCCAGGCCTCATTTATCAATAACGAGAAGTTTTTCAGGCTTCTTAACTCTTCCCAACTCTTTTGCTCTATCCATTTGATTTATGTTTCATTCTTTTCGGTAAAAACAGAGCACTCCAAATTTTATCTCTTGCGTCTTCTGATTCCTAAAAAAGCATTCGCACTAAGAGGCCACGTATTGGACTTTGCATCTCATAAGTAAGAGGTTTCGGCCAGGCCTCATT
>JAAAKL020004174.1:0-21499 GCA_010016065.2 Carybdea cf. marsupialis auct. non (Linnaeus, 1758) | reverse complement strand
CCGCCACCAGCACCCTTATTTTCTGTTTCGCTGTTAGCTTCATTGATGCCATGTCATTGATATAAGTACTCAGCAGACACACAAGCAGTCATGAACAACATAGTATAGAACTCATTAAACATGAAGTGCTTGGGGCGCTGACCCGGTTCGAACCCAGGATCTCCCACTCCGAAAACTAAATAGTGCAATAGTAAAGTCGACAATCCGGGTAGTCGATCCCGAACTCTCACTACCATATATATGCAAGCTTTCCCAAATCTCTTTCCTACTTCGGGCCGTGACAAGTAAATATATATATAATGATTGATATGATATGAATATAATGATATAGAATGATATAGTGATTTAATTCAGACTGGGAAGTTAAATCATTGTAAATGAAGTCACACTTTATTCCGCAACCTCACAGGTACTTCTTCAGCAGTGTTCTTCAGTTCCAATTTCACAAAGCAGCTTGTGCCGCCACAGGATACACAGGAGAGCTTCATCAATGCTCTATCTACCAATCAAAAACCGCTGGAGACAAGATCGGGTATGTAAATGTGAAACTGCGTATATGTATTCCCTACAAGTTTTGAATCTGAATTTATCGTAACTTATAGAAAAGTGATGGTGTTGTACGAACCCTTGACACGGTGATTTCAAATTCAATATATCATTGTGTATAGATAAACATTAATGAACTTGCGGACATAGGGGTCGATTAAGTTTGTGGGGGGCCTCGGGCCCGCTCTACAGGAACGCCCCCATTCCAACTCTCCTTAATGCATACACCATGGAATGGTTACGTTATATATCAAAGTAAGATACTTTTAGTTAGGAAATACTGAAAGGGGACTATTCTTCCTGGCTGTAATATGCAATGTATAATAACGAATTGCACACAAGTACTTCAAAAATTTATTTACACCGAGAGATTAACTTAAGATCTTTTTCTTCATGAAAATGTATATTATAGATAGCAACATGCTTAGATCCAGAATATGTATGAAATTGCAGTCCAGATACTTGCTTTCTTGGTTTTTTTTATGGCAAAGTTGCTCGTGATTTCACAGAAGCCCACTCAACTCCGTATATCTGGGTCAAAGGTCATAATAGGCAAAATGACAAGTCCGTTCTGCTTCATGGATGTACGTTATTTCTTCTCAATTAATTTGAGTTTTGAGAAGAAGTGCTTGCCACTGCAGTTTGATACTATCAAATAAGGTTTATCCGTAGAACTATGTTAATGTTTGACAAAAATGTCGTGCGCGTCCTATGATAACTTTGTACAGAAAATACTTTGTGCTAATACCATCAGGCTTCTCGTCTGTGAAAATATTGTCATATGTTTCAAACTGGCACAGGTCATTGATTATGCAACTCATTCATCTTGATATGACCTAACGAAATACAGTGGTGCGGCCCGAATCTCGTCTAATGACAGTCCAGATTAGTAGAAAAGCTACGAAGGCGTTTTATATCTCTAGATGCAAGAAAATGATCAATAGCAGACAAGAAATATTTTGTTCTGTGTTATTTAGAAGGTATACGGACCAAATACTAATCCTTACCTTGCGAAGATTTCTCTGATGCTTGACAGCTCGAACTCTAGTTCCGATTTACTACATATGTTGATGGCTCTGTTTACCAGGGCATTTACGAGATTCACCTTCTGCTTTTGAGGGCAAAATGAAAACCAGTTAATATACAAACCAGTAAAAGTGGGTTTCGTATAAATTGTAGTAACAAAACAGCCACTACCACATTTCGTGACTAAAACATCTCACAACGGAATACAATTAACCTTCTCCGTTTCAGTGGTAAATTTCAGGGAAGGATGCAACGAATTATGTTTGTTAAAGAACGCATGTGCCATTCTTTAAGATAAAAATGTGGCAAATTTTCGCACCAAAATCGATTTGTTGAATAGGTAGACAGTGGCCATAGTTGCCATGATACTCTAGTTCTCATTCTTTTGCAGAGGATTTCGAATTGTTACTTAATCTTTTCAGGATCTGTATTTGCTGCTCAGTAAAGGGCGTTTATCCTTTCCCAGTTTCACACGATGGGTGTTATAAAGTGCATATTTAAGAAATTTACAGGCACTCCAAACATGCCATACATCATCCTGCGTGTATGCTGTGCGTTCTGATCACTACGAGTCTCAGATAAAACAAAACACGCTTTTAACACCCCCTCTCAGTTAACCAAAAAGTTATACAGTAGCTTCCACGCACTAACCAGCGGGTTGCACAGATTTTGGTAGACGGCAATAAATATCTAGTATGCACATGGTCTGTATTAGTTTGAATAGACGGTTGAGAAATACAAAAGTATGTCACCAACGGGATCGTTTCAAATCCTCTTTTCGTAAAAACGAAATAAATGGATTTTTTGCTCTTTGAAGACATGTACGGATCATGACCCTCTCTTTTTTCTTTCCCGAGACTTGTGTATACAAACCCCAGTGATTTGCTTCAAGGTGGACTGGGGTGTGCAAGTGAGTATAGTGTATACGTTTCTCGTTGCAGGAAAATGTTGACTATGGGGAAAAGTAAGCCATGGCCTGAAGCGTACAAAGTTCTGACTGGTACAGATAGACTGACCTCGTCAGCCATTCTCCACTACTTCCAACCCTTGCAAAAGTGGATGCAAGAGCAAAGGAAAAAGGAGGGGTACAAACTTGGATGGACCGCATCGAGTGGAACAGCAAAGTCCTATTCACTTCTTACTTTGATCTCTTTGATGTTTATGGTAGTTTCACAGGTTTGAAGTTATTCTTTAGGACCTGCACAAGAACGTTCGCTTTAAGTTTTCGTTGGCAAAAGCATGATATATGCTATTATAGGACGTTGATGTACTTAATATGCTTAGTTTGAACTTTTAATTGTACACTATTCCCGCCAAGCTGCAATGTAGAAACTTTTGAAACGTATCACTCTTGAGCTAGATGATAGTGTTATCTTTAGAATGCGGCGTTATGAGTGACCACCTAAAACTGGAGTATGATGAGAACTCTTTCATAAGTAGATAATATAAATAGATAAATTTAAAATATCCATGCAAAAATTAGACAAATTGTATCCTCAGATTAGCGACACAAAGATGCGATAGATAGATATTAGGATGATATGTTTACTAAGTGACGGCTTCTAAAGTGGTCTTCGTTGAACTCGTTCAAGTCAAGGCAACAAATTTAGAAGTAAGGGGATTACGCGATTGAAATAGATTGTGAACTGGAGAGCGCAGTTCTAACCTTGCAAACCTTTCAGCAGTTTTGAGATATCTTGCGAATCCTAACCTTCCATCTGTACTTGTACTTTTTAAAGCCTCCAGATACAATTTGCAATAGATCACTAGTCTGACGTTGTTGATAAACCACTGTAAATCTAATGTTATATTTGACTGACGCTCTTCATCCTTCTTGCTGGTGTAAACAATTTCGATAGACGATCCCATGAAATCCTTTGGTGGATTTGAAAGTGTTCTATTTACCAAACGTAACGCTGGAAGAGACTATTAGTGGCCTGAAAATATTGCTACCAAGGTGTTACAGCCTCAAAATTCTTAGTTCGAATTTTTAGCATGTTGTTTCAAAGTTTGTAGAAAAGAAAGGGTGCACGCATTCTACTTTATTACAAGCAAGGCGAATTTACTGGGGCAGAGTCCACGAGGCAAACCCATAATCTAAGCTTAACACCTTTTGTAGATATATTTTGTCACCGGCATATCGTATAGAGGTGTTTACGATGTTCTGTTACGACAGCCTTGCATATGCATGGCTGCGGCTGCAAGTGTATTATTATTAGGTGCATAGATTTAATGTCAGCTTGATGGTTGGTTGATCTTAAGGAGGATGATGGTAATTGTATGGTTCAATAAGGGTGATCATAATTACGGGAAGACTAGAGCACTTGGCAAAATGTATAGAGCGTATTGTTATGTTTTGTAACCGAGGCTTCGCCGGCCGCCTTTCTGGACCATGCTTTGGCGCAAGTCAAGTAGAGGTTGCTATTGTATATACTAAGTGCAACCGTCGTAATTTAGGTCGGCATTCAGCACTGCCGGCCTAAAAGCCAACCCTGCGCATCCCAACGACGGTGATTTCATGCCGAGCTCAGATAGGCCCCATATCGGCTCCCTGTATTGCCGATCTTAAATACCGACTTTCAAGAGCGACAGCTTGAAATTGACAATCACTTCATTTTTCTGCACGAAATGCGGCCGTCTGATTTGTCCTGCTCTGTTTTGAGATGTTGAAAACACATGACGTCAGCAGCGCGTAGCTTTAAGATGGAATAAAAGAATGCGCACAAAACGAGAGAGAGAGAGCGAGCGGATTTGTCGACCTAAATCAACCTCTACGTAGGCAAAATTTTCGCCGACCTAGACCGACCCATGATGTTAGCAGCGCGTAACTTTAAGATGGAATAAACGAATGCTCACAAAACGAGAGAGAGAGAGAGCGGCTTTGCATACCTAAATCAACCTCTAGGTCGGCAAAATTTTCGCCGTTAGGTGCCGACCTCTATTTTGAGGATAACGAGGGCTGAAGTGTGATGATATAATTGTGAGTTGACTTTAAAGAGACGGCTCCTATATTGTCTGTGTAGCATACCCAGTCAGCGAAACATCAATGAAGATCACTCGCAAAGATGTTTGGGGAGTGGGATAGAGTCAAGGCAATTGTATACAGAACGAAGGGAATAATACTTGCTCGCCGTTAGTTTTGGATGTATGTTCCTAATGTGTGATGACAAATATAGAATGATTTATCACTATCGATGTTTTATTAGAGAAAGTAAGTACTTTTTAGAAAATATTATGCGATACAAGGAGATTAGGATTAGCTGTATGGTAAGACAACTTGCTTGCCTTGATGTTGTTATCACCGAGCAGTAGCCAGGGACAGGGCACCAGGGAGATTGCAGTAGGTCATGCCGATGACTTTGCATGTTGGTCAAAATTTGATGACATTTTGTCACATTCATTCATTAGAAGCCCCTTAGTACTTTTTTAAAGAAATAACTTCCTCAGGGTTTTTTCAAAAAGGTTGACCATACCTTCTAAACAACCTCTGATGTCGGCTTTTCTGCCTCCCAGGCTGTAGCTCAAGGGTTGGTAATTATGATTGTGTTAATTATTTGTGAACTACTAGCAGTTGTTTCTTGATACTTATGCTTTCACTAACTTGATAATTTGATTATTTACGAAAATTAGAATTATATAAATAGAATCCTACTAATAAAACATGTTTTCTTTGTAGACATTGAAGCAATTGTTGCCCTTTCTGGAGTTGTTACTTGAAGTAATATTTTTCCTTCTTATTTCAGTGGTTTTACTCATGATATTTTGTAGAACGAACTTGATTTTGATATTATTCTGCAAAAACCCCAAGAAAACCTTCTAGCGCATAGCTTTATGCTACTTGTGGGATATATTAACTGGGGAGAACATTTGAATTATGGAAAAAGACTCCATTTCATGTTTCCGTATAAGTAAGAACTTCAATGGTCAAAATTGACAGTGTTGCCCTTTCCCAACGCCTAGGTATCAGCTTTTAAAGTTTTAAATCTCACTAACAAAACCTTATTATTTGATGCTGGTTCCCAACGCAATGAACCAAAGAATATTAACAGAGTTTTGACCAAAGATTGTTGAAATGCAAACGCCTCCAGTGTAAACAATATATACACTACAGGTCTGGTATTTTGGTAAACAGCCTATTCCAGGGTTGCCTTTAGATATCTGGAGTCTAATCTTGCTGATTCCAAAAGTTGTGATTTGTGACGTCATCACTTTTCCTCCGCATTAAGAGAAACAGACTTGAGGACCTGATGATCAATCAAGACAAAATTTAATCACAACAACAAAAAGTGCAACAAACTAAATTAGGAAAGAACATAACTTATTTAGCATTGTTATTACATATTAGTAGACATGATCAGATATAGCATTTAAAAAAACCGAAAGCTCTTTATCAATTTTCTCCATATGAAAAAAATACTACAGAACTTCAAAATTTAGAATTCAGAAGTCAAGATGTACCTTATAGATACAACAATCTTGGCACGGGCAGTTTTATATTAAATAAAAAGTTACCCAGCTTGTAGCCATCGTAGAAAATTCAAATTAAAAAAATTTGTGAGTTCTTAACTTTCTCCGTGGGAAATTTATTTTGAATGTCCTGAGTCGTTTCTCCGACGTCTGCCTGCATGAAGGTGTAATCGTTTCCAAAAGTGTACATGGACGTTTTCCTATAGCAAATAGATCAATTAACAATGTGTATACTTTGTGTAAGAGATAAAACGTTAGTTTTGTAATTAAAAGTGGGGCGCAAGATTGATATTCTGCATTAATCACGTCTTTAAACGATTCAAATAAGGAGAATTCGTCTGGCCAATGCGACTTTATAAGTTTTAACAATTCTAAATTTTTAACAATTTCTTGTTGCCACTTACCTATGATGTCTGTAGATATACAAAGATTAATAATGCTCCAGAAAGAAACTCTCATGTCCACTGCAGCAGACCCACGGTAGCATTGTAATAATTGTAATCAGTCCCGTATTTTTCCAGACGTTTCAAGCAGTTTCACATGTTAGAGGGCGTTTATTGCTTCATTTTCAAGGGCAGCAAACCAATCTTGCAGCATTTTCAGAAAGTATGAAAGTGATTGATATTTGCCACTGCAAAATAGTAGCTGTTGTCCAGTAGCTTCCTGCCAGTTAAATCAAAATTAGCCGGTACTGTGTTTATGTAAAAGCGAGTTTTTCAAATTTTCGGACATTTTGCGAGCTTGTTGTCAACCCCAATCTCCTTTTTGCTGCAGTAATTTTGTCTCAAAGCTTTGCAAATACGTTACTATTGTTAACAATTGGTTCTAAATGAGCAATAGCCTTTAATGCGTCCCCCACATAGTGCCATACTCTAGACACGGTGCTACCTTTAGCGAGGAGCGTCTCCTAGGCGTCTCCATCCTGCTGCAGACGGACTACAATCCATGACCGCGGGATTTGGATGACTGGGAGGCAGGCGCAGGATATGTCCATACCATCACACCCTTCTTTGAGCGGTTAAAAGTGAGACTGGAGGTTGTTGCGTCCGCTCACGTAGCTCGTTATTTGTGATGTGCTGCCACCATCGAATTCCTTTAATTCTTCTAAGTGCTCTTCTATCGAAGCCGTTCAAATGCGATGTTAAGGTTTTGTTCAGTGGCTCGATGTCATCGCCAAAGATATGCGATCCTGTGGAGTGCCTCTATCTCAAGCGGAGCAGCTCGCTACCGGTCGTCAGCCCTGGCGAGCACTTGTGTTTCAAGTTGGCTCTACGCACCGCACGGTGCTCGAGAATTCGTAAGTGAGTGATTATACCTTTGGTAACGGAAACAGTTCAAATCTGCTTATTACAACTGGTGAAAACACCATGTTTTATTAACAATTACTAAGGAATTCATTGGGTCCAAACGAAAGTCTACCGCAGCATAAGAGATTTAGTAAATGCTCCGAACACAGGATAAAAAACATGTTATTTTTGCTTTAGAATTCTGTGGTGCATTTCTTTGCATTGTTGCAAGCCATGTGGAAGGTGTCGCAGCTATATGGCCTAGCAACGAAATTGGTGAAAGTCTCGAAGAATTATTTTGATGATACCACCTGCTCTGTTCTCTTCTAAATTGAAGACTCTAAAATATCAAGAACCTTCATACAAAAACGCTGCAATCTTTCTCCAACCATGTTTGATATAGCCAATGATATGATAATGAGATCAATCTAAGTAGAATCCATTTTAAGATACACAACAAGTGTGAATCAAGGAGTTTTATCTCGCCGATGATATTATTCTGCTAATGGACTCTAATAGAAAATACTCCCTCTGCTACCTCCAATTTGGGTTTCAAATCAGAAATTTACAGGAAGAGGTCTTGAAATTCAATGTGGAGGGAAAGTGTGACGTCACGATTTTAAAAATGTTTGAATTTCGGGAAAAATACTCACTATTCATATAGCCCTATTAGTGAGAACGTTGAGAGTATTGCCTTTCCCCAACACCGAGATATCAGGTTTCAAAGTTTTGAATCTCTCTAACAAAACCTTGTTATTTGATGCTGGATCCTAAAGTTTAAAATCCAAGGAAAATTAACAGAGTTTTGACCACAGATTTTTTAAATTCGAAGGCCTCTAGCTTGAACATTATATACACTACAGGTCTGCTACTTTGGGAAACAGCCTATTCCAGGCTTCCCTTTCGATATCTGGAGTCAGATTGTACTATTTCTGAAACTTTTCATTTGTGACGTCTTCACTTTTCCTCTGCATTGCAATGTGTCTGATACCAAACTTGGGAAAGAATCACTGCACTGTGTTGATGAATTGAACTATCTGCACCCATTGATTTTTAGCTGAGAAATGATAGCAAACCAAAATAAGAGTTATGAATAATATTAACACACAAACTGCCCGTTCATCTTCTTTTCAACCTATTTACTTTTTAGATCCTGGGCTTCTTGCATTTTAAATTCATCATCCGTAGTTGTACCTTCTGTTTTAATCGCTCCAGCAGCACAGACTCCCTTGATAACATTTCCCTTACAATTTAAAACAAAGATCCCCAAACTATTTCCTCCCCTCTAACCACCTGCCCCATACTACTCAACCCTCTTCCTCCCTCCTTACGCTTCACATATAGCCTGTCGACGTCGCTCCTTGGGTGAAATACCCCATACATTGTCATCAATTTCCTAGGCTTTCTGTCAGTTCGCTTCAGCTCACTCTCTTTCCAATCTATTATACCTGCTCCGTATCTAAAAATCGCGACTGCCCACGTGTTAATTGCTGTTACTTTATTTTTGCCATTTAGTGTACACTTTAAAATTAACCTTATCCTCTTTTTATATTCTCTTATCGTTTTCGCCTTCATCTCATCCTCTATATTATAGTATTATTCTTCTTCCTCTTCTTCTTCTTCTTCTTCTTCTTCTTCTTCCTCTTATTATTATTATTATTATTATTATTATTATTATCATTTCTAATAGATAAATCTCCAGAAAAGTTCCTTCGACGATGGCAAAATGTATCTAGCTTACTTCCAGCAAATTTATACACTTTCTGCAGAAAAGGACTCATTCTGAGCCTACCTACTAACGCTAATCTGAAAGTTTGGAATGTCATAACTTCAAATCTTTGTTCTCTTTGTTCTCTCTCCCCCGGTACTCAGCATCATGTTCATCTGCAGCGGAAGACGGCCGATATTTGTGGAGACACAATGTCTTGAAGACGGTGGCCAATCATGTCACGTATGCGTTAAAGGAGGGCGTTCAACTATTTATAGACCTCCCTGGTTATCGGAATCCAGCTTTATTACTCAAGTCTTTACGGCCAGACATGGCTTTAATGGAGGGCAATATCGTAATTGTTGTGGAACCTACAGTCTGCTTCGAAACAAATTTAAATCACTCGAAGGAGTATAAAGAAAATAAGTATAGAAATCTTCGAAGTGACCTTGTAAACACAAGCAAAAAGGTTACTGTCATAACGTTAGAAGTATCGACATTAGGCTGTTATTCAAAAAATATTTCAAAATTCGAATCATTATTAGCGAAACATGGCGTTGACAGTAAGAAACTCCTCAGCAAGCTTACTGAAGTGGCCTTGCGCTCTTCGTACTACACATTTCTGCAGGACAAACAAGGATCGGCCCAATCCAGCAAACCCCGACTTTATCGACAAAGTTGGCTTCTTTGGTTTTCTCCTGATCTTTATTCTTTTTACTTTCTTTCCGCTTCCTTTTCTTTCTTTTTCTGGTTTCTTTTGTTTGATTTTTCCTTAATATGTTGACTATGTTTGTACTGTTGATGTACCAATTCCACTCCTATAAAATCTTGCTGTCCCCTTCGTAATGGGTGAAAACAGTGAGAATGATATGTAAAATGTCGAAGCTTATTTCTCTGTGTAAAGTTACAGAATAAATATATGGCACTGAAGTTTAAAATTATCATGCGGTTATTATTCCAATGTTTCATATTACCAACATTCTTTTCAATCCCACCAACACTCCCTTAGATAGATATAGAGTGAGGTTAGCTATTACATTAAACTATTAGGTTTAAAACTGAGGATACGATTTCAGAAAGTTAAAAATTAATTTGCAAGCCTGGAGGTTAATGTTAAAAGAGGTAATGAAACAAAGTATACAATATTGATGAAAAATTGATATTAAGGATGTATTTGATAACAGGAAAAAGGATAATAAGAGCAGCAAAGAGCGGTGTGAAACGCATGGTAAAAGAACGAAAGTTACTACGGAATTTCTGTTTCCTTTTATGGCAGGTTGAGTAATTACGAGCTGATTGCTACTGCAGACCATTTACTTACGAGCCGCATCGTGGTGAGGTGAATTGATGTAAGTATCAACAAAATTTGGAATAACTTTGAACAAGTGCGGTGCTATAGTTGGTAAAAAGTTGTTATAAAATCATCTAAATCTTTTCTGCTAATATTGACGCCCTAAATTTCTTTATCACTTGCAAATTTGTCTGGTCGGAGTTTTGCGCATGGTAAGCAGCATCAATGGTATCACATGTTTTAGGGACTCTATCACTTTTAATACAATGCAAAAATGACAAAAGATAATGCCATTTCTCCTAGCATGTAGAGCATCCGGAGGTTTTACCAAGAGCTGTGTACTCATGATCTGTACCCAGGTATGTCATAAGATTACTTTAAGTATCATATCCTCAAGGGACGTTGTTGATCATAGAACACTGTGGTTTATTCGCAGCATTTATCTCTTTCCTGTCAGCTTGCATAGAGCGACTTGAAAGATCAGCTTCTGCCTCCCATTGTCTCGTTTTCATTCAGTTTTTCCTGAAAGGATGGTCTACTTAGGACTTTCCTCCGTAATCATGGATTAACTAAATAGGCGTAAAGAGAACCAAAACGCATCTGTACTAAATTGTACTAACAGATCATGTCAGAACTAACATCTATGCAAGACAAGATCACCTTTGTTCTCCATCTTTCTTTACGAAATTTAATAATACAACTCTGAACTCTGAAAGTCTACAACTCGTGTACTGCATTAAACTCAGAAACTCTAAAACTCTGAAACTCCGGGACACAAACCCTCAGATCAAAAGTGATTATCTTATAAACAGTCATGGGCGTCAAATAGGATACTCATCTCCTTCCCAGACTACTTCCAGAACAGCATCAAAGAAGGAGACAGTGTTATTGAAAGAACCACGATTGAGGGTTAGAGGGGAACAAACATACAGCAGATGGTTAATAGTGCAAATGGAAGTGCAGAGAGACCAATTGTGTTGTAAGGACAACGAATTGGAAAACACGATAAAAGGTAAAAGGATCATGGCAAATGTTGATTAAAAGGAACCCAAAACCATTGACAACAGACTTAAAAGTAGAAAACCGGCACCTATGAAAATAAAACACAGGGGATAGATTAGATACGGACACATGAGTGGCGAAGGAGAAAGAAATGCAAAGTAAGTCCTGGCTAAAATTTTCCAGAGAGTTTAAATTTACAATTTAAAGAACTGTCTATGGCAGTAAAGTAAATAAAACACCGGAAATAACATAGCATAAGTAGGGTTCAGAGTTATTGGCAAAATTAAGTCATGTGAAGAGTTGATAAGTGTTCCAAAACTTGCAAATTGAGTATAGTAACGGATTCATCTTATTAAATTTTACCGCCAGAAACTAATAATAACAATCTTCTGGAGTGATGGTCGAATAATTTTGTGTAAAATCAAAAGAAAATGAGAAGGTTGGAACGAGTTGTTCCAAATAACAAGTGCATGATTAATACGTTTTTTGTCATTTATGTTATTGAGAAATGCGTAAGTTGAAAGCAAACAATTTTTGCCAACAAAACGCAGGATTCAAAGTTTCAGAATCCATTAGCCCGAAAGTGGGAAAGTATCTCTCGAAGCGTAGCTCAAAAAGACGTCTACATCTACAGGCTTCTTTTGTTATGATAAATAAAGCAGCGGCAAGATGAAATGGAGAAACTACTTTTTGCAATATCCTAAAGGGAACCTCTTGATAGTTGTCAACACAAGCCTCGTTTTCAATCAAACATTGGCCGATTTCTGAGTCACTTTTCGTGGATATGGTTTATAATTAGTTTTATAAAGACTACTAGGTAAAATTTCGATACCCTAGTACGTTTGCTTATGACGGCCGGCCATCGCAATCCTGTTTTGCAATCCCATTACAAACATTAAAGGGGAGTTCTTAAACTTATCAATCTAGGTAATCTTAGGATGATAACAATACTAAAAGAAAAGATTAAAGTACAGAAAATAAAGATCTTGTATTTTAAGTTGATATGGTTCTATACGCTTATGTTAATGGGTGTACTACTCTATGGCGCACAATGATTTAAGCTCCAGACGGCACTTGTACAAAGATGCTGACGGTTGTTTTGAATCTGTACAACGTTGAAGCTTGTCAATCAAACGTCATCAATCAACCAATCACATTGTTGGACGAGAGAAATTTGGCGGAGCAATGGCCAAAATCTGGAAATGGAAACAAAGAACCTGTCAACCTCGAATCCTATTTAGATGCCACTTTTTATTCGGTGAGCATTTGGCAGTGTAAGTACCGTTGTTATATGCTTGCGACGGAAAGAGGAGGCATTCTGTATTAACATGAGGATATTCTGTTCTATAAAAAGCTGCACCTGGTAAAGGAAGCCCTGTTATGCAAGGAATGAAATATTCACCATAGGTCATGTAAAATACTAAGTTCTGAAAGAAGAGGCTAACACAGATATTGGAAGACAGGAAGGAATAGGAGAAGGCTAATCGTTAAATGGCTCCAAGTGTTCACTCATTATGCATGTAAATAGGTACGTAGGACGTTGTCAGTTGTCGTCAGTTGTTGTAAGACATTGTCAGCTTTTTTCAGACGTTATCAGTTGTTATCAGACATCGTCCGACGTTGTAGTTGTCTATCAAAGGTATCTGTCCTTGCTACAGATACCAGATTTTTTTTAATTTAACCTTGGCAGTGTGAAAAACGGGAGAGCAATGAAAAATCAGAATTACTAAAATGTAATTTTCACCATTATATACAAAAACTCTAGCATGTCCCACACATCTGTGCAGTGGCGTGATTATGGGGGACGGAGGGACCATGTCCCCTCTACTCTTTGGAAAAGTCGTTCTCGTAAACGTCGAATTGTTCATGTGCTGATACTAAATGAATTTTTCCTCGTTGTAGGAGGAGAGCCCTTTTCAAATACCGTCTATTGTTCTAGTCGCAGCTACATGCAATCTTCTGATGAGAGTCCCCCTAGGTTTGGAACGGCTGGCCACGCCCCTGGTTCTGTCCCACTCACGTGCGACTGCAATCATTATGCAAAGCCATTATTTGATTTCTCTGAAAAACCTCAACCTCGCGTTACTCTAGCAAGACTACTTACTCAGCGAAAATTATCAACATAGTAAATCATTACCACTGGGATAAAAATTGAAAGATTTTACAATTCTCATATCTTCAGAAGTCATTTCGTTATTCTTGATAATAGTTGCTTTGAGGGTCATTGAATGCATACTTTTACAAATTCTCTGGCATTCAACAGGCTCCTTCTAAATACAAAAATCTCGACAACTCCTAGTCATCACACGATGCACGTTAGTGACGTAAGAACATTTCCAAATGGGTGGGGTAATAGGGCGGTCGCAGCAGGGAACTAGTAAGCGAGATCTGTATTCGTTTTCAGACCTCCTACAAGACAAATCCCTGCTTTACTTTAAAGAGACATATTTTAAGTACTTGATCTAGTGAGCCGGTGATTGTTTACAACTTTCCCTGATCCTTAAATCCTTCATCATTTTCTTCATTTACCTCCAGTGAAGCTAGAATTACAACACAGTGCTAGTTAATTCGATTGATTGTAGTACTAAATGCCTTAATGATACAGCTGATCTGGTAGAGCACGTCCAACTAGACAGAGGCAGTTTTCCCAGATCGAGATCTAAAGCTCAAATTCGGCGGATTTTGAAGTGAACGTGACGACATATTCATTGTATATGTTCAATACTTTTGCAAAAGTAGAAACATTTAAACATGAATTTGACCCCAAAGGCGTAGGTTGGGCTATTTTGCGCACGATTCTGGCGACAAGACGCACGACCCATCTGGCAACACTGAACCGCAGCATCTTGGTTTCTGTCGAAATCCCGGAGCATAGCTGCTTTATGTAATGAATAAAGCCATGATCTGGTTATTTATTCTTTGGAAGTAGGGAGGTGCCTAGTTTCGCTCTCAACCAAGAGCTTCAAAGTGACATATGGGCGATTGATTCTTCTCTTTATAGGTATCTATATAGCTATAGATAGGTACGTCTTTATATATAGGTATCTATACACATATAGGTAGATACTCGATGTGAGAGATCCCGTGTTCGACTCTCGCCAACCCCATATGTATAATGCTTATTGATAGACATTCCATGATTGCGAGTGTGTCGCCTTGAGTACTTATATATAGACTGCATCATGGTATCACTGAGAAGTTATACTCAGATTAAACAGGAACATATTAGAAGAAAAACTTTGAATTTCGGTCGGTTAGTCGGTGCCCAATACTACACCCACCATCACTCCCCTAAATTCGAAGCATCGGTACCCCAGGAAGGGTAAAACTCGTGCACAGTGTAAGGTAGCACGCAACCCGAATGGCAGACCATTAGACAGTTTTGCTTACAAGACAAGAGGAAAGACTCAATATTCGCAACGGTCGATTCTATAGTCACATTCATAGCTCAGCCATGTTACAATAAACCATGCCAAATACAAATCTATAGTCAACATTTATATTTACTTACATAATCATAATTCGCATTTGCAAATACTACTGTAGAGCTTGTATAAATTGAGAAGTAATAAGAAGGTGGCACTAGTTGCTACGAATAGCAAATCTGCTCTTTTACAGAGCTGTCAGATTGGGCGTCAAAATTTGGCCCATTTAACAGCAGCTACGACCAATATCATGTCTGCGGCTTTTTGTGCCATGTTTAGGGTCACATTATAAAACTTGGCCAAGAACGAACAGCATAGGCCGACTATTTTGTCCAATGTATGCGACGAATTCATGGCCAACATGATACAGCCCTGCATATTAAAAGTGTACCTCCGGTGGTTGAAAACTTTTTGGTAGTTTGTTTATCGTTCTGACCTGAAAAGCCTCTGCCTATTCTTTTTGCCGTGCTTTGAGTGTACTTCACGTAAAACGTGCAAAAGAGCTCAAAACTGCACTCCTGGACGCCGACATGTTTGCTACGTATTGAATTTTTAAGCATCAACAGTTGAACTTCCCTGTTCCTTATGACGTCAAAAATTACCTTGTTCTGGAAAAAACCTCGTCAAAGAATCACTTATAACTATGCAAAACTGTAGGTGAGACTAAAACTAACGTGGCAGTTCGATTCCTTGAAACAAAATGAACAAATATAAGACAATGTCTGACCACTGGAGGTACACTTTAAACCTAAATACTTAAAATTTTTCACATCCAACTTACGACTGCTGGGTCATAAGCCTAGTAAAACGGCTACAGCAGTGTAGCTTTTATAACGAAATGAAACGTCGCAATTGGCACGAAAGCAAAAAATAACAAACTCGAGTAGAGACCTTTTAAAAAACAACAAACGACACTCGCTACTTTGCCATGTCACTTGAATGCAACTCGAGCATTGGATCAGATTGTGTCTTTCTGATGAAGGGATATCGCATACCTGGCGGACACCTAAATATATGTAGAATACATGCTTCGCAGACAGAGGAGCAACCACTATTTGGCGATCGCAGATCTACTGTAACACGTATCCTGGATTGCAACTAAGTCTTCGAAATGTTTAATAGATGTCAGAAAGCTGAAATTTTGCACCGGATGAAGCTTTACTTTTTTCTACGCTAGTTAATAACAATGAATATCTAGCTTACATTGCAGACATAAAGTACCTACAACATACTCCTACGCTGTCTCTTTACCATCACAAGATCGATGGAAGCAAGGTACTTCGGTAATATATTGCAATAACCTTATCACATCTACTACGGAGGGGACACCTCTAACGTGGCACTTGTCACATGTCACGTACCGCTCTGGCGCGAAAACATGTAACCATGACCTAATTATATTGACAAAGCAACGAATTTAGATATCCCAAATGTTAATTCTAATCAAATGCATTCTTCAAAGTGCCAACTTCTAGCAAATGATGCATGATATTTGCCATAAAAATGCAAAGAAATAATAAAAGCGCAGCTTCTCTTCGGTTGCAATTCCTTCAAGCTTAAAATGATTGTCTATATAAGTCTGTTCGTCTGTCTGTCTGCCTAACAGTCAACAAAAACAAAAGCTCATTGGTATAAACAAATTTAAAACGAATCTGACTGATCTAAGATAAAAATTTAATCTGAAAATATAATTAGATTAATAAAAATACACCAGATCTTTTACTATAAATATATGGCAAATGTGGTCGCATAGAAACACACATTTAAGTAGGTAGATTTACAAAGATACACGGATACAAACTCTCAAATCAACATGCATACAAAATCTGAAGATTGATATCACTGTTGAAAAACCGGGAAATAAAATTCATTTTGAACTTGTCCCATAAGCCTGTTAATAAACTTGTCCCATAAACCTGTTGACAAACTTGTCCCATAAACTTGTCCCATAAACTGAAATGCTGACATTCCGTACGAGTATTGAAAAGTCTAGCTCTGACAGAAATGCCAAAATGGAGGGGGGCGCCTGCCAATACGTACCCCAAAACGCTAGCACTTGGCGTAGCATTGTAAAGCTTTGACCTGATATCAAAAATATCGTTTGAATGTTTCAGTAATAAAACATTGCCATCATCTCTTCCAACTTCCGTTCCAAAGACTCTCAGCCTGCGCACCCTGGTATTACATGACTAAGTGATAAAGTTGAAATACAGTAAGCATGATGATCAGGCATGGCTACACATGCGGGGTATCAACCTCTGGCGAAACATGATTACGTATGGTAACGATCCCAAACTAAAAACGGCAGCTCAGCAAAGTTTTCATTATGAAATGCAATCGGCCCCGGTCACACCAGGAGCCTGCATGCCTCTCACTGGACACTGGCTAACATTGATAATCCTATTGTCTCTTTCCCCACATCCTGCGTTTTGGTGTCACTCCCAACTGTTTGACCACAAACAGGCCAGGACACTCACGCCAGACCAATATGCGTTACCTCGTTCTCTAAGTCAATACGTCAAGCTACCAAATCAAACAATCACCAAAATAAATAAACTTTATAAACCTTCCTAAATTACGTATAAGCTGTAATTGCAAAACAAGTCCCATGGCATGACACATGGCCGCCCTGAAGTATCCTGGCCTCTTTGTAGCCAAAACAGTTTAAAGCGAGGCTGAAACGAAAGATGTCGCAGAACGTGCAATGCTCTCGAAGAGCACTACGTCAAAACAATCACCGTGAACCACAAAACTCAGCAAACGCTTAATTCAAAAACATCATACAAAAGCCACTCGCCATATGCAACAACACGCGAGGCTTAAATTAAATTTCTGATAAGATAATCAAATCTAATAGATTATGTCAAAAGAAGCCACGCAGGCTGATCCACAGTCTGTCTTTCATAATCATCAAATATTCAGATTAATGCAAACACTCATCTCTAGGAAATCACCAAGGCATAAAAATATCATCTTACCCACCAAGGCTACCCGCTCGGTGCGTTACTTGTCCCTTACGGTAAGTCTAAAGAAACAAACACTACTTTAGCACCCCTACCAATGAATCGGTAAACACTGCTGATGGCATTAAGCTCATGCTCTATGGCACCCACAGTGGTAATTTTGATACAACAAGTGACATACGCTTGTTTGCTAGCAAAATACAAAGCGTATTAAATCGGAAGACACGTCGCATTCTAACCACCTGTATCTATTCACAACTATTTACAATTAACTCGAAGAAAGTAAAAGTTTAACTTAGAGAGAGCGCTTCAAGAACAAGGAGATAAAAATAGAATGTTGTCATCACATAAAAGAGTGTAGACTCTAGAAAATGTTATCTTGATGTTATCTTCTAATAACCACCAATTCTTAATGTTAAAAACGTTAATAAAAAACGTCCTCCAATAAACGCCAAAAAAATTTGGGGGTTAAAAAGATTACGAAAGAGTGCCTTCTATAAAACGCCAGATTCTCGTTTGAAACGCTCATCAGAGCCTTCCAGTACATCTCAAATTGTTAGGCTTCTGACAATCCACAAAGAGTACTCACCAACATATATTTTAATGCATAGATTAAAATGGCTAGTAAAAGGCAACCTCCAATTACTGCCACTTTCAGTGGGTGTCCATATTGGTACGGAGCGCTGGATTTGAACATGTTAGGTGTAAAACGTTAACAAGCGGCGATTTGCTCTATGATATTATAGTCGTCAATGTATATCTTCGGATATATACCCTCTCTTGCGGAGTGTTGGAGCTCACGGCGTTAAACCGCTGACAACTCGAAACGATTCCTCCCTATTTACAGCCTGCTTCAGACATCTAAATTTCTACACGACGAATTTGTATCGAATTGGGTCACCACAAAAACCTTTCATTGTACACTGTAGACTTCAAACATGAAACGTGAGAGCTGCATATTCTAAGCACAAAATCGTCACCTTACCCATACCATAACGCAAGTTAGAAGAATGATTAAAATACCTAAGAAGTATCGATTCCAACAGAGATGCAAATTAAGATTTTTGCAGGCTCTTATGCAAACATTATTACTTGCATCGATCATAGCTACACAGGAAACACAATCAATCCATTAAGTACGGTATGTAAAAAGCTTAAGGTCTTAACGTTGTCAAACGTACTCTACTAAAGTGAGACAGACTTGGAAGCGTTTGATGACAGAGTCGATCTTAACCGCGAGAGCTTCAAAACGTCGACTTTTGCACCAGGCTTTAACAGACCAATTAAAGAAGGCTCACATTAGAGTAGTTACAGTCTAGGAATAAAATATAAAAAGGAACAAAATCTTCTAAGGAGGTCCTGCTCCCACAAAGAATCAAACGCACGTCTGTCTTACAAAATACACGGTTTTGTTTATACCAGAAGCGTCATCAATGCACACTGAAGGTTGAGGCCACAACTCTAAACAACCTTAAGTTGTGGATGCACACAATTCAAGTCGAACATCAGCCATTTCAACCCAACGCATATTTCGATTGTCTGTCTCTTGGGTTCAACGTGGGTCGCCATATTGCTAATACCTCCTGCCTTAGCGGCACTATTTTCAAAACGATGCCGGTTCACAAATTTTCATGTTACGAACTAGCAATTTGCGACTATTACAGTCAATATGTAAAGAGAATAAATTTTGTGGAAATTCGATTAACGAAACTTTCCACAAATGAAGTTATGTGCTAAATGAGATGTAAACCCCAGACCCACCATATTGGTACATGTATTTCACTGAACTTTCCATGTTTACGGATAACGGCAAACCCAAGATCACTCGAACGATGTTTAGGACCGCTTGTTTGGGTTACGTCTTTGCTTAAAAGATTAAGACATTGACAAAAATTCTGCAATATTCTAAACTAACATTGAGATTGTACAGATATCCCTCGATTTGATACTTACCATTTCTCTCATTTAATCTATATAATTGTAAATGCATATTCCCTGTAAAGTACCATTACAAATTGTGTAGCCAGTCACGAAATACAAAGATACTGCTCTTGAAGATACACGAAAATACATTACCCAAAATAACGTGTCAATTTCTCCTTTTCTAAATTTGGTGATAAATGGAATCGTCACCACTAGGTTTGTGTACATTCTCATTTTCAAGCTCATCATAGAACGGCGGAGAAGGTAGTATTTGATCAGTCCCCTCTGGTTCATCGTACACCGTATCGACAATCGGCTTACTGCGTCGCCTCAACGTACTACGATCGATTGGCTCGTACATCTTCCCGGATACATCCTCCGGCTGAGACTGGGCGTTGTTACTATCTAAAGTCTGATAAAGATCACCGTTTCCTTGCTCGTATAGACAATACACTGATTCTGGTTTCCGTTCAGCAGCCGCCGCAGTGGCCCCTTGTCTGTTTTGCTTGACTATGGGTTCTCCACTACTATCAACAGGTTGCTCATATACTCCTATCTCTTGATATAGCTCTTCCGCTTGATTCGGGACCGGTGGCAATGGAGCGTTGGCACGGGTGCCACTCCAAGGTGTATCATCTGCAACCATATCATAGTGCTCGTACGGAGGATCATAGTAACTTCCACCCTTAAAAATAATAATCTTCATGTTAAAAGCAGGTATTTGATTTCAGCTACGGTTCCGCACAGTAAGTTTCCCCAGCCCCCCTTAGCATAGTCAGATGTGCAGGAAGCTTGGTGGTGGAGGAGACTAATTTATTAATTTTGAGAAAAATCAGCTCTACTATTATTTATTACGAACCCTAACTGACACCCCTAAAGACCCTTGAAATGAAATGTAACTAAAGAACAGAGACAATTCAAACTAGTATGGAACTCGTAGGAGTCTAAGTTTACTAGAACACTGTATTAGGCCAAAATGTTTTACCCCTCCCTGAAATTTGAGTCCCTCAGATAGCCATTGGTATGCGATAAATTTTTCATCCTTTCGAATGCTCCTCCCCAGTATGGCCTTCCAATATGATATCCACCGCCGTCCACTGTTTTAATCCATTCACAGGATAAGAAAGAGGAATGGTGCTGCATTGAGACAAGTCACTAATGCAATGATGCTGAAAGTTGGAAACGATTCTCCTACAATTCCTTGGTAATACGTTGTCAACTTTCATTTCACAGACCTGAACAAGAAAGCAGCTTCTAGCTACGTCTTAAGTTTTTTTGGAAGGGAAGCGAAGTTCATAGACAAAAACAACAACAACAACAACAATTTAGCTTAACGTTGACGTGAGATATATTGCCATAACCATGAGAATAAAACTATTTCTACAGTATGTCAGTCACATTTAGCTGACTCTAAAGTACGGCCTGATCAGGTAAGTAAATGCACCCCTCCCCCTCCCCCGTACTTGGCTTCTGCAACCATTGACGCTCTACATCTATGGTATCCCCTATCCAAAATTTTATTCCCGCTGATTTTCTGAGGGAGCGGGTAGGAACAGACGCCTTAAATGGAATGGGGCCGAATTTAAATGGTCGATATAATACGTATATCATTATGTCCGTTAAGGTCTTCGGTCTGAATTTGTGTTCTATAATTTTACTTCAAGGGATGCCAGGTACGTGAGAAGATTACAATTTACTCGCAGTATTTTCTTTTTATTGTATTCACCTTGATCAAGGCCGAAGCCACTACTAGAAACGGGTTACTTTTCCTTTTCGGATAACAAACTATTCATGCTTACTTTTTATGCTTACTTTTCATGCTATTTTATGCTTGCTATTCTTGCTATTCATGCATGTAGTCC
>JAAAKL020004173.1:0-21505 GCA_010016065.2 Carybdea cf. marsupialis auct. non (Linnaeus, 1758) | reverse complement strand
TCATCATCATCCTCATCACATTACCATCATCACCCCATCATCATCATCATCATCATCGTCATCATCATCACATTACCATCATCACCCCATCATCATCATCATCATCATCATCATCATCATCATCATCTTCATCTTCATCTTCATCACCATCACAGTTTCCGTCGTTGTCATTTCATAACTGCCATCATAAAGTATCAAGCTGATTATAATTTCCATAACAGTTTTCAGTATCTGACCGTTGCATGATTCTTTTATAAGTAAATTGATTCTAAAGTGGGAAAATTTTGAAATTTAAATCCATTGGGTGCAGCCCCAGAGCATATCGCAGGATTGGCTTGAATATATTTCCGATGGGTTTAGTGTATATAAATCTTTAGAATATTTCAAGGTAGGGTTCTCTTTTTACCACAATATATACACTTGGCAAATGGTCATAAGCATGAGTGTATTCAGGACACTTCTGAACGAGAAATGTCATTGAATCAGACGAGTTTCATTTAGATCAGTGACTCCACTAAAGGCATTTTAGTGCTTCTATTTATCAAATAGGTAGTTTGCATACTTAAGTGAAAGGGGAAATATATGTTGTGGACATATTTGCAGGTAACAATGCGATTTGGTAAGGTCGTGAAATAGTGACCTTTGAAACGTTTTGTTTTAAGTGTGTTTCAATTAGACTTATGAACAGACATCTAGGCAATAAAGCAAGTAGCATGTCCCCTTAAAGCCATAAAAGGTACTCTTACACGTGCATTCTGCATTATTACAGCCAGTATCCACCAGTTTTGATTCAACAACTGAGGTCCTTTCAAGAGAGCGACAAGTTCAAGGTTGATGTTGTGGTAACAGTGCCAATTACGTCTAACAGTAACCGTTTCCAGCGTGCTCTAAAACACTAGTTTTAACATGATTTGATTTTATCTAACAGAAATGTGGATTTAAGTTACTATCTTCCTTGAAGTGAATGTTTTGTATACCAGCAGGTGCGTTTATGGATTGTCTGTAATGAATATGTTGTGGTTTATTGTGATATGACTTAATGTCTTGTTTTTTAGATTGTATCTTATCTCTATAGCAAGCTATAATACACTTAGCAATACTAAAGCAAGTTCTCATGTCGATGATCGTAGACTTCCGATATGTTTAATTAATGGAAAGCAGACGCTAGGGATTGAAGGTGGTTGTGACGAAATAGGAAGGATTTGGATAGCGTATCCCTACCCTTCACTAAGTGTTAATCTAAATTATTTGAAAGGGGCCTGAAAACGGCTGCCGAGGTTGTTCTCCTTTCCTTGTGTTATCGTAAAGCTTTCAGCTATATTTATTCCTCCTGCCATTTATTGTTTTTTTATGATCTATAAGATAAGATGTCTGAGAGAAGGACTTCCACCAAGGTCACCCTCAGGTGGGTCCTTCCCCCTTTCCAATTTATCTACTGCGATGCAGCTACTGATCTGAACCCGTAATATTTAGTTTGTGAAATGGGTTTAGCACACGAAGGAGGTAACATGGACCTCGAGTCACACCCCATCTCAGAGGGAAATCTTTCGATCTTTTGTTCTCTTGTCAGTTATATGATACTATATGTAGTGCATTTTAAATTACAATCGAAGTTTTTAACTAGAAATAAATCACCGTTTCGTCATTTGACAAAATTACCATCGGTTCTCCGAGTTTCTTTTACTACAGAATGCACTTTTCACCTTTAAATTACGGTGCTCATTGAAAAGCTTAACTGTACAGCTCATTTCTACGGAATGGGTTTCTTACATGAATTACATTCGTTACTGTCTATACACGTTTTACATCAGTAGCAAAAGTGCATTTCATGTTTTTGTTATAGCTCATAGTAGACCTCTTATCTCGTCTGGTTTTTATTGAAGTTGAAATATATTTATTGCTATCGTATAAAAAATGGCTGAGATTCATTTCATTAAGTTATTCAGTGTTTGTTCGAATGGAAATATACTTTTTATATTAATCATACAACAGCAGTAGTGTATTTCTTATTTTTTAAATGCGTCTTATTAACCCTATTCTTATTCAAGGGTGATGGGGGTTGATTCAAGTTGTCGATTGGCAGGAAATTCGGCTAATTGACAGTCGAAAAGCTGCAAATATCATGGATGTGAGAGGACAAAGAGCATGAATGTTTCGTCTAGTGTGATCAGAAAATCTGCGAAAATAACCCATGATTTACCCGTAATGTCCCTTCATTAAACGCCATAACGGAAATTTAACACAAATTTGGCGATATTTTCACATTTTTAGGGAAACCGCTGAATTCTTTACCCTTAGAAACCTTCCCCAAGTATTACTGATCGAGAATATATATGGTTGGCATGGTCTTAAACTCGTATGTAAGCAGCTATACGCTGGCAAATAGGCAGCATCTTTGTCAATACTAGGTTAAACTGTCATGTACTCTTATTTGCATGATTTTACCTGGCAAGAGTTACGCAGTGAATACTGTGGTACTCTAATGAATACACTATCTACGTTGTAAAATGTCTCATGTACAATATTGAACAAGCTGTGGTTTGAACCCAAGTACAAACAAGCTCTGTATGTCTGTTGTAGTTATGTAGGTCCTCCTGGTCATTCAGCCAGACAAGCACGGCATACTTCGTTGACATTCAGAGAACTTATTTCTTCATTCAGTTTTTTGGTGTTTCCTGTAGGGATTGAAGAGGTTCTAAACGCATGTGTAAACTTCGAAGTAGCTTCTCCTGGTCAATCAAATCGAAAAGAATTAAGCTGAAAGGGCGACCGACTGTATGTTAAACCTTTTGACGGAGCGGGGTGCGCATTGGGAAATTTCATGTATGTTAGATGTAGGATGTTTGAGTGTACATAACAATGGGAGGTGAACAGACACGAGCGTATTTATTTAGTGAAATAATGTAAAGGAGACAGTGCTTTTTAGTCACGCGAATCGAGCCATTTAGGGCAAGGCTGTTGTCACTATGATGATTCTATAAAGTATCCACTGCAATCGTAGCTGAGAAACCGCCTTGTATTGTCGAGAAAAATTCCTATGACTAGTTGCGATCATAACCAGTTCATGATTAAACTGTTAGCCGAAAGCAAATTTGACTCATAAACAAGAGCTACTTAAGCAAACGTGGTCTGCATGAGAGTTGTCGACCCCTTAAGCCTTAAAACCGGGTTTCTCATGTACCACTACCGTTATTTATCAGATAGCGCTAACTGCCTTGCCACTTACTAAGGGATGGTCACATGAATGAATGTTCACTACAGACCATGTGACGCACACGGACATGCATTGTTGTCCCAAATGATACAGTTGATATATAAGTCACCCGTTATTAATTGTAAAAGTTGTTTGGTTAGATCGGGAATAATAAACTCATTAACTGTAGGGCGTTCGGAGGATCGGATTCTCCCCCTCAAGGGCTTTAGGCCAGTAAGCTACCCAGCGCCCCACGGTGCCTTCTTTTTTTATCCAGTTCATTTGGTAGATTATTCTTTTCTAATATACATTTTTACTGGCATCTATTGTCGTAAGACAGAATAATGGAGGCGAATGTAACTTTTGTCTACAACTCCTACAGTCATGGACAATAAAATATGAAAATTTCCCCAACCCCCGTTCCAAAATATTGTTCAGTGTGAAAACGAGCATTTTGGGCACTTGCATGTCAGACCTCCCTGCTGCTAAGCGGAGAGGTCTGGAAAACAAATAATACCATATCTGGACACCCCTTTCATGTGGCAAGTGTCTTGCGTGATTTGCCCCATTTTCACCGAAATTTAATAAAAGTTTAACTTCCATGATTTTAGTTTGTCTAGTAGAAACCTACGTTTCATTTATAAATCTACGGTATTTCACACCCAGAATACTTATACAAAAAATTCTTATTAACGAGATCGAAAGTCTAAAAACAACAGGAATACGGAAGAAGTACTGAATAGGGAGTAGTAAGGTGATCAAAAACATCCTTTGCATCTAGTGTTTTGCATGAGCAACGCTACGAGAGATTTGCCTTTATTCGGAAATGTGGGAATACGACCGGATGGTGTAGTCGTACATGATTTTTAATTTTCATCATGTAGAGTCAAGCAATTTCGTTTTGCAATATAGATCATCAACATAGTGTTAGAGAAAATTGTGACCGGAAAGGTAGACTTTGCCCGTTTAAGAATTAAACTCATTTCGTTTTGCAAAGTAATGTGTAGTGAGCCCCATTCCGCTTCTTGGAGAGGGGGACTAACGTAATCTTTGCGATTTGGATGGGGATAGGGATCCGAGAGGAGCTGATATCTTCAGCATTTAGTGTATCTGACAGATCAATTACAGCGGTGTCTAAACCTGAATCTCTCCTTAGATGTTTTCACGGTGACTTCAATACACAAAGAGACATGAAAAGGAGAGAAGGTGTCACGTTGAGTCATGACGACAATCTGCTTCCAGACGACTTTACAATACATGCTACTAATCCAGCTTAGTTGCAGGTGCTTGAATATACATGTTCTTTCAAATAATCTGTAAACAAAATATGCCATGGCCTGAGTAGAATTAACCGAAGCCCATACATGGTTGTGACGAGTCTGATAGTAAGCGAAACAGCTGTCAGTAAACTTGGCGGGGTTTTTGTGGACAGATGTTGTGTTGAATTGAAAGACACATAATTTAACTAAGACGAACTTTGTGAACAGGTTATGCGAGCAGGCCATATAATTTTAGCTCTCCATTCTGAGAGCTCCGAGTGCAAATTGCCCAAAACATAAACTTCGAAGTAGCGGACCAGAATAAATGCAAGCCAGGTTATACCTCGTAGTGGGTTCACAGGGAACCATTGTCTTTCAATTCAGACGGTTGCAGATTCGTATGGTGTCACTGCTTATGTTATCTAGACGACGAGGGGATTATGGTAAGAAGGATTGACAGCTTACCATCCACTTAAACCGTACGCTTTCGTATCAAAATTTTGCAGGTGGTAGTTATGGGCATGTTCGAAACGTTATGCGCTGCCCAGGAAACATATAGGGGTTGGAAGAAGAATGATAACCTTGAAAACCAGAAAGATCTTGAAACCCAAGGAATTAACAGGGATATCCGAAAGACATTCAGTTAGAGCTAGAAAGAGTTAAGATGCTTAAAGCCCCTCTTTCTATGTGAAAGTATTGTCTTTCTATATTTTGCCTCTATCTGGGTTTCTAATAAGGAAACGGTACCTGAAAGTAGTAAATAGTTTGCGCGGAACCAAACGATATGCTGCATGTTAAGAAGATCCATTCATATGAGTTCAAGAAATACTCTAGTATATTTAACAGGGCAAGCCGGAACTTCGCAAGTCTCTACTTGATTAAGTTTCCAACTCAGTTGTTAGAGATGACTTTTTCTATTAAACTGAATGCGATTTCCAAAGAAAGCCGTAATGATGATCCTGAAGCACGGTTAAAGAGCCACTTAAGCTTATTCGATATGGGTAGTGCATGTAACATGTGCTTGTGTCAGACGAATGCGTGCATATTAATAAGATGATATCATATTTTTGCGGCAGCAGTTTTGTATGAGGAGAAAATGGGCGAGGAGCACGTTTCTACTCGCCTATCATAAAAGGCATTTGACCGTTCCCCAAGGGCTACTCCATTTTTTCACCATAGCTTAAGGTCACAGCTTTGTAACCTTTTAAACGTAAAACAAGTTATAAGGCGCAAAGCAAAGTTGTTGGGTGGTTTAGCACTTAATTCTACTGTTGCTGTGACCTTGTATATCCAAGACGGTTCCTTCTGCCGGTGTATGTAGTTTACATGCATGTGTGTGGTAAAGATTTTAAGTGAAGAGTAGATACACGGTACTGTTGCACCAAATAGTCATTTCATTTGTTAGAACAGTTATTTCTTTTTTTATTGGGAATGCTTTGTTTGAAATCAAATTGCGGTTTGTCGCTTCCTTAAATTATTTGATAGTAAAAATTTCACATCTGTAACGTTACTTAAAATATAATATTTTGTGAAGATGAGTAGAATACAGTGGACAAGGCCAGATGCAGATGGATTTTCCGATTATGGAAATGATTTACACGAATGCAGCTGCGGCAATGAATTGCCCATTTAACTTACAAAAAGGAGCCCCTCGTTAAAGAAGGGTAGTTAATTCTACTCTTACTTCCTCAATTTTTATCAATCTGTTGTTTTCTCTGTTACTTTTCAGGCTCTCAAGCCATGCCATTGCTACTGGCAACTACTGCACCTTACTTCGTATGTCGGATACTGTAGTTCTCCATTCACGTCAGCCGTGTGGTAGCCAACAGCCTCTCTACCGAGAGGAGGGTGGAAGATTATCACTTCGATGACCACAGTGGCAGTGCACAAATGCATAGAAGCACAGACAGCATTGTATTCTTTTTATGCCTTATTATCACAGGATTTATAATAAAGATATAAATCGGTAGTTTCATATGTTATTGAATTTGTAGTATTGAATGACCAGTCCTTACTCTGATTGATAGGACTGGTATATCTCATAATAGAGAATGTATTGTTGATACGTAGGTAGAAAATACCTTGTTATTGACAGACCGAAAATGAGGAAGGCGTGGGCTTCAATATGCACCAGCTCACCGCCCCCAGATTCGTGTCAACCCATTAATGTTTACTGGCCCGTACTTTTAATAGAGGTTTGCCGCATTTTAAAATATGTCTAGATCCTTCATTTATTAAGTTTCTATTTATGGTATTTACAGCAACAACTGCGGCGGACGAAGATATCCCATTAAATCGCGTTACACACAGCTTAAGCATATTATTAAGCTAGATGAAAATTACTCAGACCTTCCTTCACTTGGAGATCCTAATTGTAACAAGCCCCTGTAACTGTAGGGAAATAGTATGCTATTTGCATTTGCGCATTAGATAAACCAAGTTGAGTTTGAGAATGACTGGCGACTTGGTGTTAGAAGTTCGATATTTACGAAATTGAATTTTTTTGTGTGCTGTAACTTAAAATCTATTGCGACTTCTCTTGAGACCTTGCTGTGGCAGAGTGATTGCTTTCCATTTCGTATATTTAAATTCCATTTTTCGTAAAATATTCTTCTCAACAGGACGGATCTCTATTCCATTAAGGAAGGGCGAATAAATATATTTTTCCTGATAACAAGGATTTGCCGTTTTATGTTGCGGAGACGGCGTCGAAAGCAGTGAAGCTACCGTTATAATGTTTGCTACTTGCAGGGAACAGATTTTTGGATTGTGAGACGGGCACTGACGTCTGGGCGCCACTCAGTTTGCTTAGGGTTCTTTTGCGTGTCAGTACTGTAGCATTTTTCCATCCACATGTTTATAGTTTTCCCGTTTTGTCGTCTCTGCGGATCACTCATTGTTTGGTTGCGGCAGGTGCAGCTGAGAAGGATTAACTAATAACAGTATGATAGTGAATAGAAATATCAATACGATGCTATACTTAAATATGCCAGTAGAAAGCATAATTAGATTCAATGATAGATTTACTGGGCTTAACATGTTGCTTAAATGATGACTTATTTAACAAACTCAGTGCTTAAAACTGTAGTTATTTATAGATATTACGATTGGTATAGTAACGACAGATCTGTTTCGACAGTTAGTTTATAATTCTATATTCTTCATCGTCGGCAATGAATCAAAGATCGTTTGTAACTTTACGGGATTTGAACACGTGTATCAACCTTTTTTAAAGAATCGATTCTTTAAGACACCCTGCACTTTTCGTCACTTTTTATTCTTAAGACGAATGATATTTTAACTGTATAAGATAAGCGATTTTATTTTTGTTTAAACGGTATCGTAAGCTTGACTCAGTTTACATGATGATAATTACGTGTAAAGTCTTCTTGGGTTATGGAATTTAACGATGCCTGGAGTTCAGGCAACAACTGCGAGTTGAACCCATTATTAACTATATTAGTGATTTTTGTACATATTGACACCTTTTTAAATTTGTCAATTCCATCTTGGTAAGATTGCAAGCTGTTTAAGTAACGATTTATAAACGTTGATATTCCAATGATTCCGAGCAAACGTCTTAGTTTTTCTTGTCTTGTTCACCTATGGGAGGTAAAATGCACAATGCTATCGAAGTATTTGGAGGGGATATAGTAGTCTGTTGAGGACTGATAAGGACAACAGGGGTTGTATGCTGCTTGCTGATTGGACCACCTCCATAACCTATTTACGTTACAGCGAGCGGAAAACTCGTCGTTGCCCAGAGGAATTGTAAAGTTGTATCAACATGGTTACCTTTCATTTCACTTGTCTGCAATCGCAAGGGATCCTCGTGAGATTTCCCAATCGGGAATGTTGATGATGTTCATGGTATTGAATTGTCTTGCTAGGGCCATTTGGATTATAGACGTCCACCATTTTGATGCATGATTTGTTTACTCGGGGGGGTTTGCAGCCATTGTTTTATGAGGAGGTAGCCAGCGATACTACTTTTTGATAGCTTTTGTTTAGATGTGCTGGTGAGTATTTTGACGCCCGGTAAAAAGGACTGGGATCTACGTTGTTTACGTGACGACGTCAGTTCGCGATGGCTATTGAATGAAATGATGAAAGTTTGGCAGAGTAATCTTTTTGTTTCTCGAAAGAATTGTTGATGCACGATTGTTACATTTAGTTGTATCGTAATACCCCTCCTTGCGAGGAGTCCCCCTCCTGTTGGTACCATACACCGCTAGTGCCTACCTACGTACATTGGTATACATGCCAGTGTTTGTAATCGTAACAGTAGTTGACTTGGTGAAGCAAAATTAATGGTGTGAAATACGCGAACGTTCGTGATTTTTTAGGGTAACCTGGTAGTATTTTGTGTTTTACTTAACGGATTGGCAATTCTCGCACCGTTGATTGAATTTAGTCACCATCTGACGTCATTTGTGATAAGATTTTCGTAGAAATGGAATTCATGGATATCTGTTATATGTGGAATTTAACGTATTATCTGTAACGTCGGGAGATTTAAAACGTCATGAATGATCAAATACATTTATTTGTAAGTAATCAACCCCTTCGTAAAATTGATATTAACAGCACAAACCGATATTGGAGCAGATGTCTTTGCACATACCCATTTAAAATTCGTTGATGTTGTATCTGCCTTACCTTTATACATTATCTTTGGCAGCGGTCTATTGCTAATGCGCATTGTTTATATTTGCGAGACTTCTCAGACATATTTCGTGATTTGTCTGGCGCAATTTGTACGTGATGTTTCGTAACATCCCTTATCGAGAAGGGCCCTGCTTCAGATTGACCATGTGGTCGCGTATTCTCACAGATCTTCGCAATATTTCCAATGTGCAACCTTCATGGAATGATACACGTTAAGAGCTGAAGATGATTGTGCCCGCCGTATATGTTGTGGTGACGTTAATAAGGCGTTCACGTTTCATGTTTCAAGACGATGTGGTGGGGATTCTGAAGCTGTTGGATTGTTCCCAGGGAGCAGAGATACCTGTATTCAAACGGGTATTTTATGAGACAGCTTTTATTATGCAATTCTTTTCATACAGTTTTTATTTAACAATCGGCTGAAAGGGGTTCAAATTTTCTAGCGAAAGGTAAATAACCGTAAATAAATTGCGTAGAGCGGTTATGTCGATGGTCGCTAGGAATTAGCCTAGAAATGCATTGAGAAACCCTCCGTCAGAAGCGTGCCTTCATCTAACAAGATAATTTAGAATGCCATCGGCTTACCTGACCATCCCAAATGTACGTGTCCGTTTATGCACCTGCCATACAGCGGTATAGGCAAAGAGACATCGCAACATCTTTGCCTATCATTTTTGAAGTCTGGTGGCGAAAATACAATTTAGGGATGGTTGCGATGCACTTCTGGATCCTTGGTATTCCGTTGATGTTCTGGTTGCTTTATTTTGGTTATCTAATAACACACTAGGAAACGTTAGAACAGTACTAGAGATAATGTCTTCAACTGAAAATGCAACGGATAACAATAGCATTCAGTATGATCTTACGAATGTACAAAGATCTAAAATTGGTGCAAATGCAAAATATCTGATCTTCATTTGGCTGTCATTGTACCTAGGATTCTATTTTGTAGGAGAGTTATATATATATCTCTGGCAGTGAAACAGCTTAGCCGTGGAGTATATTTTCTTATTGGTGAGAGAGTTTGAGGTGTGGAAACCCTTACGGAATCGCACGATTACAATATAGAAACAAGCCATATACGGAAAGAGTTTTCCAAGTGTTATTAAATTGTTTCTCAGATTTCGAATAGTTTTTGGTTGTATTATGATCAAAAACTAAATACTGAATACATATAAAAGGTGCTCCTGTTTATTCATTGATGGTTAACACCTCTTAGGGCTGAAAATAGTGGCATGTAGACATTCAGACATGTTTTATTTGAAACTGAAATACAAGCGAATAAAAATATTCGCATATAGGTAAACGAGACTAAAACGCACTTTTCATTGTTAAAACGATGTGCAATTTACAGAAGAAAAAAAATTAATAACTTGGGAAAACGTACAAATTTTCTGTGAAAGTGACTTACTCGGACCGTTGAGACGTTATGTTTCTACAAAGCGCTTGACCACAAAGATTTTGAGTGATAACTTTTTCTTATCACACTAGTAATAACTCCTAATTGACTGTCGCTTGCATGTTTAAAACCTTTCAGATCAACGTTTAAGAAGCTTCGACTTTGCGACATTAAGGCATAACAAAAACAGGTAGTTCTGCGCTTTAAAGTCATAGAGGGTGTAGCAGACAACTCCCCTCTGTGCCTCTTTATGTAAATAGAGCCTGTATTAGGCAGAGTTAACATCAATTAGCTGATATAATAAAAATATAGCAATATATACCGACTACGATAGGATAGTAACAAGGGAGGATAGGATTAGGAATGAATATATAAGAGGGTCAGTAAAGGTGGTAGAGGTATCAAAGAAGATACAGGAAGGGAGACTTAGATGGTATGGCCATTTGTTAAGGAGAGATGCAAACCATGTGGGACGATATACATTGGAGATGGTAGTCCAAGGTGGAAGGAGGAGGGGAAAACCAAGAAAAAGATGGAGAGATAGCGTGAGAGAAGATCTGCAGTGGAAGGGTTTAGATGATGCCCAAGCGCAAAATAGAAATAAATGGAAACAGCTCCTCCATAACGGCGACCCCATATAGAAATGGGTAAAGCTGAGAAGAAAAATGATATACAGACTAGGAAATGTGCTCATGGCTGTGGACCTAACATTTCTTATGTGACCCTAGAAGGAAATTTTGACACTGTAGATTTATTTACATGCTAAAATGAACCAATATTGAAACCCACCATATCGCAAAGACCTACAGGTATCGCCTGTTCTTTCAATTTCACCATCGCATTTTTTGTAATATTGAAAACGTAGTTTCCTACAACAAACTTAAAGTCTGCAATTGATAAATGCTTTTCATTTTTAAGATAAGATTACCTTCTGCAGCTACTTTTCCTAGATCTTTCGATTGAGCGCGTGCTCGCCTCCTCTAAGTGCATTTAGTGATTATTGTCTTTAGATCCTTTCAGGTAATACTAAAGATGTTACTCGAAGCTTTGTTGTGTGCAAGTTGAAAGCATATTTGTCATTCATGTGGATTAAATGGAGTTACTGTATCATAATAGGTAAACGATGCTATCCATGCTCCTTGTTGTGAAGCATGATGAAAGTTACTGAATGTTTAAGTCTGAATGAATTACTTCTAGAATAGTCGAGCCTTTTAAAAGAATGCATTAATTTTACTATCATCTTTCTTTCATGGATGTTAATAATACCCTTGATACCATTTTAAGAGATATTCATTTGTATTTGAAATGTCAAGTTATTTTGTATAACCCCTCCCTCCCTGTTCGATTTATTGCTACTACATGTATCAAAAACGAGCACTGGTCTTGGAAAGAAAAGGAAAAAAGGAAAAATTCCAGTTTAAATAGAATTACAGACGAAAACGAGGCTAACAAGGACTTCCGCGTCTGAGAGCATCAAAGATTCTCATAAAAGTGAGACTAGCCTGGTTTGCATCAGTTTCTTAGGAACATAACTAAAGAAACTTACATTAGTAACATAACTCATCATTAAACGTCAAAATGGATAGCTAGAACATAGTTGAAGTTTGTAGCAATGTTCTTAGGAAATTTAATCGGGTCCAGATCCATAAGAGCCTCGGGTCTCACTCTCACAATAAAAGTAGCCTGTTACCAAAAAAACCACAATCTCTTGATTCAAGGTTTCAGGCAACACACACATAAGGAAAAAGGGGCTCCCTTAAAGCAGCTCAAAGCTCCTATTAGCTTAAGAAGGCTCTGTTTCTAGTCAAGACAGGATTGTATCTCACAGTAACGTGCAATGTTGTTCTGTCCAATTTCTTATCATATCATACCGGATCTGTTACATCGTATCGTATTGCATTGTACTGCATTGCATACCATTGTTGTAAGGTATCATCTTGTATCCTACTTTATCATACCTGATTAGGTCTTGCATATCTGTAGTGCCATATTCTATCATAAATAATAACAGATTGAAATCTTTTATTTCGTCATATTTGTAATTTGTACTAACATGTTCATGATATAAATTGGTTCCTACCCCTATCCTACAAAGTCGTTAACAAATGCCATCACAATGACCTATCGAAGTTATCTATGATAATAAAAATAGTATGTATGTGTGTATAAATGTTTGCATGTTATGTTTCTACTCCTCCATTACTTGACAGATCTTCGCAAAATTCAGGCGGTAACCTCCTTGGACCCATGGAATTCTGACAATGAAAGATGAGCCACACCGGAGTTGATCTCCGACCAGGGACAGGACTTCTCCATGGTTGGAATTATTAAGTAAGGGTTTAAAATTTGGTATGAACACCCCCAAGCCCTTTAGAAATTATACTGAGTGAGACTGATCCATCGGCGGTGAGTGGCCTTAGCTAATAAGCTAATAATATCCAAGTAAATAGGAAGTTTTTGGTAGAAATAATTTTTCTAAGAATCCGAAAATGCAACTATCTTTTTTCTCTGGAAGAAGAGAAGTTATGCACAAATGACGATCAAATTTATCATATTGTATACAATAAATAATGTGGCACCCTAAGTGCAACAATGCTGACCTTTGGTATCACCCATCCATATTTAGATGCTATTTAGAAGACGTGTATCATGTTCATGCAGAGGCATCGAAATTTATCTACTGCATCATCTGGTATCACAATCGGTATCGGTCTATCTGGAGGTATCGCCAATGTTGAGACGATTTCGTATGGGGTCAATTTTTGCAATACTTAGGGAACAGTCATACTTGACTTCAACCAACTGATTACCGAGCCTAGACGGTATTTTCTCTAACTAAACTAGTGATATGCTAATATCCAAGACAGATGGACAAGAAAAGCTTCAGAGAATCTTAATATTTTATTGTCGCACACCCACAATTTATCAAAAAGCCTGCCTTCACGGTAATTCACTTCGATACAACTGTGCCACTGAACTGTCTGTAGCTCATTGCGTATACGCCCTTCCTTTCTTTCCTGGTATCAAGCAAAACATCTGGGAGAGGGTCCCTTTATTTTCCGTTATTTGTTTGTGCATCTGATGAAACAGCTGCTAGATGTAAACCTACGTTATGTATGAGAAGTTCGTCACCACCCGGGCGTGTAACGACGAGAGAATCAAAACATTCCTTGAAACATTTTGAAGAACGTCAGGTTTCAACAGCTGCACCACAGATCAATGCAAACACTAAGCAAGCCTGGAATGTTGAAAATGAAGGCGTGGTTTTGGATTTACGCTCCATCTTTCAGGAGATCTTAGATCTAGTCAATCCTATTTATTACTGCGCATGTCTTAGATCTAGTCAATCCTATTTATTACTGCGCATGTCTTAGATCTACTCAATCCTATTTATTACTGCGCATGTCGTAGGTTTCGTTTATTTTCGATCTACCTACCTACCTATTCCATTGCTGAACGTAGGAGTAAGTGAAGTTGTCATTATACCCTAGTTTCTTGTAAAAGATAGTTCCTGTTATGATCAATGAGCATAATTATGAAACCCTTCAAAAGTAAAATATCAATCATCAACTACCAATCAAATAGTTTAATACAAATCCAGTAAAACGATTCTTTCATAGAAATGGAGTATTTCTTAATCTGATACTAATAAACATAGTTTGCATGAGGATTTTTATAATTTACAGATCTATTCTTAAAAGCAAGCCAGCAGTGCGATGACTACAGGGGCATCTTCACATCCGCTACCAAGGAAAACTAAACCCAACTCTTCCACCAATAAGTTGTGTTTAATGGAGTTATCATATTGTGGCAAGCACGATAAAGTTTCGAGGAAATGGGCGGGTTTATCTTCTCCGTCGTCGCAAGTGTTACTACAGAGTAAGAAAATCATATATCATTTTTTATCTGTCATCCTAGAAAACTCAAACATAAAAAGGGCAGAAAGGTCTTAGGACAAATTATAATGTCTCGGTAATGATTTTGTACCTCGATCGTAACTCTCATGCAGGTTGAAACAATTAGTACCTCCAAAACCATGTTAAAATGCACAAGAGGCTCTTAGATAAATACCAGAGAATATCTTTTGCGATACAAACTATACGTGTACCAACTTGAGATATTCTGTTAGTTAACATCATTCTGTTTCTACAAATTGTTCATACTCATATTTAGGTTTCTCAATTGCCAAGAAATATTGAAAACTAAGAGCCATTTATCCAACAAACACTAAATGTACCGTAGAGAGCGTGGTCTCTTCTAAGCGGGGGGATTTTTTATTTTGTTTTTTATTGTATTCACCCAGATCAAGGCCGAAGCCACTTCTAGGAACGGGTTACTTTTCCTTTTCGGATGACAATCTATTTATGCTTTCTTTTTATGCTGACTTTCATGCTATTTTATGCTTGCTATTCTCGATATTCATGCATGTAGTCCCCCCTGTCCTCTCTCTTGAAACATAGTTTCCCACTTCACGAGAACAGATGACAGAGCACAGTACCTACGGGATCGTGGCCGGCAAGGTCAGGGTTGGTTCGAACTCACGACCCTCTGAGTGTGAGTCTGACACTCTACCACGATGCCGCTACTGTGTGATTACGGCAAATATGTGCAGTCTTCCGCCTAGGTATCCAAATGATTATACAGATAATAAATTCATGGTTGGGCCCAGACGCATATTCTCAGAGCACGTTTGTCGAATTCTTGGTTCTTAAAAACACTAGGAACAACAGTGAGAATCTCTCTTATTTGCAAGGGCAAGGCCGTTGGCTTTGTAGGACTTCATCCGCTTATTCACATGTCTTATTTTTTTATCTTGCTGAGTGTGCATACACCCTGCTCACCAGTACGTTCTTTAGAAGAGAATTCCAGACGAGAATAAAGGAAACATTACGGAATTGCTTGGGATCTTAAAACATAACCATGGTGGTATGTGCATATCAACGAGAAGTCGCAGTCAGGAATTTCTGTGTACGTCATGTCACATTTAGTCATATCTCACTTCAGTAAAAGTTTTGTTTATCTCTCGGTCACAAAAGCCGAATAGACCTGTATATCATGACCTTTATGGTGCATTTAACAACAGAGACTTAGTGTTTTAATAGATTTGACAAACGCTATCACCGTTTAAATATCTAATATACACATTTTAAAGAAACATGAAGAGGGAAACTACATTCTTACGTTATCCCCGACACAGTCTCCTCCTGTAGGTTCCTGGTGTCCTCAGATGATAATCAAGTAATTTGGATATTCAGATTATTAAAATCGTTTACACTTATGGTTACGAAAATCCCTCTCAGTATGCATCTATCTCAAAATGGGGAAACTCTCTCAATGACAGAAGTCCATGGATTTACATATGAAATTTTAGAGCTTAAATTCTGACCAAGGTGCATGACAAGAGTTGGATTGAAAACTAGGAATACCCACTTACTGAGTTGTGCTATGAAAACCATCTGCAATCGTGATATGCTTACGCACCAATTATCATACTACGGGGTTAACTGCAAGAACAGTGTTTGGATCTGGCTGTGTATTATTACTACAACTTAATAAATACTTTGCAATACTTCAGGTGGAAGATTTGAATTTGGTATCGAATATTGATTTCTTTTCACTGAACAAAAAAATTTCAGCTGCCGATCTTGCCTATCGGAAGTAGTGACCAGACGCAGGAAAATGAAATAATGTCTGTGTTTTCTCTGACAAATTATTCAAAGGAACATGTCACAAGTGAAGCAAAGAGACAACACTTCAGAGATTTGGAGCAAGAACGAGCACTTCTCCCTGCGTCTCGTACTTCTTATTCTCTTAGAAGGACAGCTATTCCCCTCATCCCTGATCATGAGTTAACTCAACGAACTACTTTACCAGTAAATAAAGGTTCAGTTTAAAAAAAAGTATTTTTATTTGATACTTTTACTTTATCGTTATCTCTCCCTTCTTACAGGCCGATCTCTATTGTTTAAAATCTTAGTGCTATATTATTTACTCATCTATAAGGCTTATCAACAAGTACAGGCTTAGGGATTTTATACGAGGGTGAAAAATAATGAATTTTAAAAGTATTCATTTCTCTAATAAAGCTGAAAATATTCAATATGTTTTCTTCTGAAGATGCAAAGCCTCCACTGTCCTCTGGAAGGGTCACTGTGAAGTCATATGACACAAAAAGACTGACCCTCAAACTGCATAAAGTTAAATGTTGTTATCCACCATTGAAGGATTGTTTTGAAGAGATACATAGGGATTTTATTCATTTGGGATCACCATAGGTCAGTTAATAAAGTAACACACTGAGAAAGCATCTTGGTTTGATTGCCCGTTGCATGCAAAGGTCAGTTTCTCACACAAATCGATTCCTTTCAGATTAGATTATAAAGGTAACAACATAATAAAGCAGGGGGTATAAAAGGACAAAACAAGATTCGAAGATTGTAGTAAGGCGATTACATCAACTCCAACAAAACAAGTGATATTACAAAGTGAGAGGGAATATAAAAGCAGATAAAACCTTTTCCTAAAACAAACCGTAACTAAATGTAGTTTTCATCAAGAGGTATCCGCGAAAAGCATAACTTGTACTTGTTGTAAGAATTTACTTTTCAACGACACACGGCACACATCACTCTCTACAGTTGGACCGGTATTCGTAAACAACTTAAATTTTATGTCGAGTTATGAAGACTATCATCGGATCACTTGCCCCATTATAGTCTTTGACCGACCTCCTGATTTTCTCTCATATATTTCTGCACTTGTTCCTTTCCATGATAGGTTTTAAACTGACTGAATACAGTTTAAGGTCATCTGCTAAATGTCAGCAACGCTAATATGGAATTCAAAGAATTCGTGCATGATTATTTGGTTTCGCTACTCCGAGTTTCACCTTCATTGCGGTCTTTAGGCTTGTTTTATATGAAGTATTCGGCTGGTAGAACAGATCTTCTTGGAACTGTCTAGGAAGCATTGAACAGATGCAACCTTCCTCTTCTAAGGGCAGAAAGGACCCCTTTTGGTGTATAAATCTATGTTGCTGGCCATCTGCAGCTATTAGTGATAAATGATAAAAGGTTTCCTCGATTTCGCTAAAAAAAGACAAGCAAAGATGGAAGGACTTTAGAAAGGAATGAAAATTACAAATAATTTTCAAAGAAGTAAACATAGCAAGTATTTCATTAACAAACTTTATGAAGAGCAGAGGGCAGTGTACTTCATCCTCAACAAATATCCGATTTTTTCATGATAACTAACAAAGTTATTTGCTAACGTTGTAACTTAAGTTGAACTCCAGCAATCTGTTGGTACTTGATATCGTTAAACCTAAACTGTACCTTGTTAGCGTTTGTCTTCAATAGTTGAGCAAAAGCAACATCGGAAATAGGTGATGGTGTGAGATGCAAGAGAGCATCTACAAAGAGGGAAGTGACGTGATTCTGATTGCCATACCTTGCGTATCTCAATGCTTAAGGCACGGCTTTATCTCAATTGGCAGTTCCAGATGGTACTAGTAAGACATCTGAAGTTAAAATAACAATCGGTTTAAGTTGTTGATTCTTGATGGAAGTCATTTACGAATTGATTTAAACAAAACATCTGTTTTTATCAGATATTATGAAACAGTAAATCCACCAGAGGCTTTACTTTCTCCTGACCTGTAGCCATCTTAATGTCCCCAAGTTTTCCTCATGATGCATTTGTCTGTCGACTTTCTTTAATCTTGGACTCCTAGAGTCGAAAATATTAACATTTTCTACCGCAAGTTACACCATCCCCTCTCCACGCCCCTCTTTGACGAACAATAGACTGACACATATAATCTTGATGGTAGAGCAATGACAATGGTGCTTCTTTTGTATCACACGCTAACTAGTACTTCAGCTTACTTATCTTTAAAATGGGAAGGGAAAGGGAAAAAAGCGTTATGCAGGTAGAAGTAGAACGACCAGAATTTTCTAAAATTTTTCCCTCTCCTTCTTTGTTAACCCTATCCAGACGGATAGGAACTTTAGTGTATGTGTTTGAATAAATTTCCATAATTAGACTATCAAAAATGACATATGCTAGTAGGTTTGCTGCTCTAAATTTGGTGTGATATCTCATGAGCCACTTGCCCAATCTTTTTGAAACTCTCTGACTCTTACTTAAATTCATTCAGGAACAGTTTCAAAATCGTTTTTAAAAAAATTTACTACTGATGACTCTATAATTGCCCCTAAAACACGAAATGTCTGCGGCTAAAATCACCACTGAGAATAAACTTGGAGGGAGGTGGGGTGTGTGTGGTGGGATGGTTTCTCAAATCAGACCTATTGCACATAAAATAGCATTTTGCACTCAATCATAGGTTCTTTTATCTTTCAAACCTAAACAAATATAGTTACTTTGCATTATCCTAATTATCCTAATTAATGCTATTCCAACGATGAATTTTCGAACAGTTTTTAGGTGATTAGGTGCCTGTCAAGTTCCGGCTGTGGTATGCTGTTATTATCTCATATTTGAAATTAAACTTTAATCAAATCAACTAATCTGTTTCATACCCAAGTACACGTATCCCAGAGTTATTAGCATGGGAAAGCAACCGGTGTACTAGACTACTCCACTCCGCCAAACCTGGGAGCCTTGACATAACTCAACCTCAATAGGCTGATGGTGATTAACGGTAGCATTACTACGTTTCTGTGCACAAGTCAGCTGTATATTCTCAAATGTCCTCTTTGGATGCAGTGTTACAGCAATTTAGGGAAAATCAATAGGTCCAGGGTTTACCAGACTAGTTTGCTTGGGACCTGTGGTGACCCAGCCACCCTCTTTAGCTGTGACCGCCATTCCAACGCAGGGTTGCCAAACTTCGGTAACCATTACATTATAAGAGTAGAATGGGATTTTACTGCACATTAATTTTCTCATCTTAATCATATTTTCAACCATTTATTATTTGAACTGACAAGAACAGAACAGACAGAGCAGAATTGACACGAACAGAAACCATCAATGTATTGGCTATTTTATTTGCTCTGATAAACCGCTCTGTTGCAATGTTAGAACACCCCCATTGATGATTTTAGGATAAGGATGAAAACTTCAAATGAAGTCAGTGGGTAATCAATTAATTTCTTTATACAGAAGAGATATCGGAGTAAAGGTGAAATGTCCTCCTTAGGAGAGGAGAAAACATTGCGACATGCTCTGCGTTGCCACAAACACCCTCAAATGAAGTCAGTGGGTAATCAATTAATTTCTTTATAGGGAAGAGATATCGGAGTGAAGGTGAAATGTACTCCTTAGGAGAGGAGCAAACATTGAGACATGCTCTGCGTTGCCACAAACACCCAGAAGATATTCTGCTGCTGTCAATACTGGTTCTACAACACAGTACAGTACAGTACAGTACAGTATAGTACAGTACAGTACAATACATCAATATTCATGAAAATTTTAAATGGGATTTTTATCAAATGTTTTTTGAAACTTTTTACTCTTACACAGCAGCACAAGCAGTGCTGCAGCATTATCAACAGAAAGAGTGTATTCAATAAGTGAAGGAATGATTTCAAAAACTTTAACACCGATTGGAAGAGGGGGCTCTCAGAGCAATGGCAAATTTATACCAGTAACCTTGCTCATGAAGAGAGGCGTGCAAATCTAAATTACCATATTTAGAAGGACAGTGCGGCGCTTCTTTGAAAATCTTTCTTCTTTCATTTGCAACAAATGAATCAGGATAAGAAGGAACGGCGTTGTTAAAAAGAGTTGCATATAGACTCTATTCTGCACATTCATTTAGTTCTACTCAGACTAGAATGGATGGGTGGTGGGTGGGGTGCTCTTAGCAAAAAGGAGCAAAAGTTTAGTATGTGGCTTCTTCCCCTTATATTTCAGAGAAATTGTCGCCGACTAAGTGTTACTATGTGCATAGATACATTTACAATTTTCAAAGAGAAGAAATTCCAGTAGCTGAAATGGCCGTTAACATTTCACGTCAATGACCAAAACGGGCGCGATTTTTAATTCTGGGTGACTGCCTTTTTCTTGCATGGAGATAAATAGGAGATGAATAGATACTGATTTAATTGCCACTGGGTTTATTTTTATGAGTTTTATTTACAATTAAAACCAGAAAGACGACACAAACATTAAGGACTGCATGTACAGCTGGATATGTAAAATTCCATCTTTTGTTCTACAATAATTATCTCAACAGTGGAGGAACAAAGCAAATTCAACACAATTTCGTTTGTAGTGACATTGAAGTCAGGTACATTGTACATAGAGTAATCTTTATAGGGATTTGAAAAAGAGGAAACTACATTAACATCAAGACGACACAGTGTCCACGCCCACAGTAGTTATTTGAGCTTGAAGGAAAATCGAAGAATTTTATAATTGTTGAGAGCAGAAAAATCATTTCTACAAGAGGTACATAACAGTACCATAATTACAGTGCAAATAAACGCAGAAGACATAAACTTGGAGAGGACTTAAACAAGAGGAAATGTAAGAATATAAAGCAGGGTGATTCGCAACAAAATGTAGTTAGCGCGGTGCCACAGGACGAACATGTAAGGCGAAGAGGAATCGAAGGTTTGATGACGTCTAAACTTCAAGATGCAGAAGAAACCAACTTGACGTGGAAGCATTTTCCGGCTCTTTGCTAAAGAGATCGAGCCTTGATTGTCTTCAAACAATACTTTTGGAATCGTCAGCGTAAAGTTTCAATCATTCAATAAAAGATGATGCCATATTGCTTCCTGAGTAGCGCCTGACAGAGAAATATATTCTGCTTCGGTAGAAGAAAACGGACTGGGTTTTTTCTCTTCCAACAAATAACTGAACATCCTATCATAAAATACATTCTGAACCAGAACGACTTATTTTCTGACAATTTACCCAATCAGTATCTCAATAACCAACTAAAGCAATGTCTTTTCCTTATGAGCAATGACGATGAAGACCATGTTTTAAAGTTCTTTTAAGATATCA